>JAGFPH010012339.1:7396-30631 GCA_018207615.1 Philaenus spumarius | reverse complement strand
TTTTATTTATTTACTGTTTATAAGATGGGAAGATATTACGTTGTAAAGGAACTTTATTAAAATACAAAGGGGAGATGGATTTTGTTACCGAACGACATCGGGGTGAAGGTCTAGCAAATCGACTTTGTAAAATTGCTGCTAATTTACGTAAGCGAAAACTTATTTTGTTGGATACAACACTTAAAGTAATATTATGTCTTTACTTTATCTGATGTCTAGTGGAAAATACAAATAATTCGACCACGCAGCTGAACCGCTGACGTGAGTTGAGCAAATTTAGAAAATTAAGTTTATAGGCCTATTTTTTAGGGTTTCAACCAACAATTTGGGAAATAGGTCTATTCACGACGGTGCTGAATAGCTGCAAAATGGTTCGCACGCCATTCCGCAATTTGGGAGTATCTTCAATACGCAAAGCATTGCGTGCTTCGCACGCCAACCCCCGTACTGGGAGTGTCTTCAATACACAGAGCATTGCGTGCTTCGCACGCCAACCCCCGTATTGGGAGTGTCTTCAACACACAAAGCATTGCGTGCTTCGCCCGCCAACCCCCGTACTGGGAGTATCTTCAACACAAAAAACATTGCGTGCTTCGCACGCCAACCCCACGGTAGAATCAACCACATGGCTTTGAAAAGAGTAGGCCCTACTTTTATGGTATTTTACATTTAGATCGATTTTGGGGGAACCAAGCGAGCTATAAGGTCGCGTAAAAAAAACAAAATGTGCAGAATAACATCCTACATTTATATTTGTAGAAAAAACAAATTCATTCTCGTAGGAAAAATCTAAAAAAAAATAGTTAGTTCTGGACAAAAAACGTGCTTCCGATTGTTGGATTTCTTTTGCTAACGAAATCGTCCGAGCGACGTAGACAACCAACATGTTTACCAAATTTTGACCTGATCCGTTAAAGAACACATATATACATATGCATATAACATTTTTAATGCAAAATGTATACCTCAAAATGTATTCTGAGGACCATGATAAGTGCTCATTGGCTATTCCCGACCTCAGGTCTCACCATTAGAGTCACTGCAAATAGCTCATCTTTCCTACGGGAATTTGCTAATAACCTTATATTTACTTTTATAAGTGAAAGAAAACTGGTTATTATCAGATTACCAAATAATTTATTCTGTCTTCAAGAAATTGTGTTTTTACTTTCAAATTCATTTTTAAAATTTGTTTAAGAAATAAACGGTACCAGGAACTGGCACATACTTTCTCGCAAACATATTTAAATTATTAAACAGATTCACTGTGACTTCATAATTGTATTAAAGTAGGATTTTAGCCATATAACTCTTTATTAAAATGTAGCACTGTATTTGTAACTAAATTTATTTAAATCTGTGATTTAATTATATTCATACAAATTACATAAAAATTTAATAACATTTAATTATATACAGTAATAATAGTTTTTTTTTTTTTTAGATCGTAAGTGTGTGAAACTATATCTAATTACGTTTCTTAGCATATAGTTTATAATAATAATTTTTAAAAGTTAATTTTGAAGATGTATGATATTGAAGCTTATAATAAATCCATTTAACAATTCATTTTAATCCTTATATATTATTTCTCAAAAAACCACGATGGCCGTGGTTGTTAAGGCGTGAAAGCTTTATCAATCGTCATGGCAACCATCAATGGAAAAGTTCCGGGTTCAATTCCCATTGACCTTGAATAATTTTCTAAATGGTTTCTTAACAGACATCTTTGGCTGCGGTTCGGATTCCACGTAAAACTATAGGTCCCGTCTTCATTAGCCTTAAAGTGCAAAACAGCAGGACGTTAAAAAAAATATATATATATATTATTTCTCAAAGGCGTTT
Organism: Philaenus spumarius; assembly: GCA_018207615.1. Lineage (NCBI taxonomy): Eukaryota > Metazoa > Arthropoda > Insecta > Hemiptera > Aphrophoridae > Philaenus > Philaenus spumarius. The sequence continues at coordinate 28,786 of JAGFPH010012339.1, read as the reverse complement.
TTTTGTAGTTAAGCAATTCGAGCATCATTTTAAAGCTCATGTTCCCCGCTGTTGAGGAAAAATAGACAAACAGTTTCAAGCGCATGTATTTTTACTTTCTCCCCCTATACCATAGTATATGGAGAAAGTATTGTATTCGTCAAAATTTTCGAGTTTGAGTTTTTGGTGGAAATATCCGTTTTGGGTCCCCCTGAACCTAAAAAAGTGGTTTTCGGAGTGATGTCTGTGTGTGTGTCTGTGTGTCTGTGTGTCTGTGTGTCTGTGTGTCTGTGTGTCTGTGTGTCTGTGTGTCTGTGTGGATGTTATCAGACCTAGAGCCTAAACCAGTCGTCCGATTTTGATGAAATTTGGTATGGAGGTATTAATCCACGGTATCTCCAGGCGTTTTTTTCATTTTTGTTAATTTTTTATTTTTAAGGGTAATTTTCCCATAAAAACCCTTAAAATAACGGAAAAATCAACTTTTCTCAAAAACGGCTCTAACGATTTTGATTAAAATTTTATAGTTTATTAGGGACCTAAAGTACTATAAACTGTAAAATTTTGATCAAAATCGTTCGAGCCGTTTTTGAGAAAAGTTGGTTTTTCCGTTATTTTAAGGGTTTTTATGGGAAAATTACTCTTAAAAATAAAAAATTAAGTTCCTATAATGAGGGAGAAAGTATGTGTCAGTTTCCTGATACCGTTTATTTTACAAAAATTTATTTAAAAACTTTTATATTATACTTCATATGGTTCCTAACTAAAGGCACCAGCTATTAACAATATGTTTCATTAACATGACAGCTGCTAGTTAGATAGTTTACATTCTATATGCAAGTGTAATCTGTCACACCAATCAATGAAATTAAACCAACGTAAATAAATAAACGTAATTTACTTAATTAAATCAAAGTATTAAATCAAGTAATTACTGCTAACTTGCGAAATATTCGCACGGGTGAGCTAGCAATATTTATATGAAGTAAAGCTCAAAGTTATCTAGCATATGCTTTACGAATAAGACTATGGTTGGAGCAAATCAGGACCATACAACTGTAGAAGACTCATAGCAGTCACGCAGAGAAGACATAATATCCATGTTTCAAACTTTTTCTTGAAGCTGAGATTATATAAGTTGACCTTTTCATGTGTAGTTCCGTTATCTTGAACATGTTTTAATTCCTCTTCAGTTCTGCGTTATGGTTTACTTAAGAGCAGCTCTGTATAAAATTTCAACACAAAAGGTTTCAAAACAAAACAGCTACGAAGTAACTGAGGTTTGAAGCTTTGATGTGACAGCTCTGATTTATGTAAATAATACTGGTAACAATACTCTACCAAGGCGCAAGTTATGTGATATGCATACACCCTTGACCATAACGGTTACCATCATGGACCGGATCAACTAGTGAGTTAAAGAAAACATGTTGTAATAACTCAAGCTTTTGTTTATTGCACCACTTTATTTATTTAACTAGGGGAGACCCCTGCGTGCTTCACACGCCAACCCCAAACGGAACCTTCTAAAAACATATGTTATGTTTAATTAATAATAAAGGTGTAGGATTAATAATAACCTCAAAACTAAGATGGTAAATAATGTTAAATGTTCAAATCAAATTATTTCTTATATTTTATAACAGCAGTTATATTAATTTGTTAAAAGGTCTACACTTTAAAACCCTAACCTAAAAGCTAGAAATACAAAATCAAATTTTGAAATAAATTTCGGTTAGTGGAAATATTGGAGCAAACAGCAGCTATATTTGTTATTTTATTTAATTGGTTGCTATGGTAATAAATGTAAATACATGTGTTGGTTTATCATTCTATGCCTAACCTAAGAATGTTTTCCATCTAAATTTACAAATGTTGAAATAAAAAAATATTTTTATCGAAATGAATTATAGCCTATGTTACTCAAACATAAAACAAACTTTACCTCTTTATAATATTAGTATAGAAAAGAAATAAACTTAATTTTGGAACTTGGATCAACTCACGTCAGCTGTTCGGATTTGAAAATATTTTAATTCTAGCGTACCTATAGTTTCAGTCGTTGATGTTATTAATTTGTAATTTGCTTTATTTTACTTTCTCACTATGCTATAGTATAGAGAAAGTATAGTGATCGCAAAAAAAAAAATCGATGTTGGGATTTTTGTGGATATATCCGTTTTGGGATCCCCTGAGTCCAAAAAAGTGGTTTTTACAAAATGTCTGTATTTATGTCTGTATGTATGTCTGTATGTCTGTATGTATGTCTGTATGTATACAAAGCTAGAGAGAAAACTATTCGATCGATTTCAACCAAATTTGCACCAGGCATGTCCAGTAGGCCTGTATAGATGCACAAAAAAGGGTTTTGAAAAATTTTGAAAAACAACCCCCTTTTTGGCCAAAAACCCCCAAAAAATCAGTTATTATTTTTTTATAAAAAAACGGCTCTAACGATTTTCATAAAATTTGGCTTATTTGTAGCCTTTAATGTACCCTACAATATGCAAAAACCCGCATTTTTCTAAAATTTTTCGTTTAGCTAATAATAATAATAACTGATTTTTTGGGGTTTTTTGGCCATAAAGGGGGTTGTTTTTCAAAAATGTTCAAAACCGATTTACGTGCATCTATAACAACCTAATTGACGTATTTGGTGCAAATTTCTTCGAAATCGATCGAATAGTTTTTCTCTAGATAATAATAATAATATTTATTAGTTAATCTCCAACTTTAATAAAAAAAACTCTCCTACCCCACCCTACAAGTCACAGTGAATCTGTTTAGTAATTTAAATATGTTTGTGAGAAAGTATGTGCCAGTTCCTGGTACCGTTTATTTTGTTTTTGTTCTGATTTAGGGGCAATATGTGTGCATCATACTCATGGGATCATAATCTATAAAACCTTAATCTTTCTCACCTCTAAGCAAATATATGTAAGTTACATGACATTTAAATAAATTACTAGACTATTATTTATTATTGTTGTTGGCAATGTTCACTTTTATGTATTTAAGTTATCGATACACACAAAAACCATTTTAAACGTCCATTTTGAAACTGGTTTAATTTTGTCCCACCAGTTCCGAACAAAGGACGCAATAGGCCCAATTTATAAACCGTGTAGAGATATCAACCTCTGCAAATCATATGAGCCGTACATGCACTTCTCAAGTACCGAATGATTTACACTTCGTGGGAACTTGTTTGCTCTTTATGCCACAACAACCCATCCAATTTGTCTAGTCAGTTTTCAAAGGGAATAATAGATATATGGGAGCATGAACAGTGTATGAAAATAGAACGCGCTAAGGAGCAATTTGTACGGGACAAGATTTAGCCGCGCACCTGTCTCCATCTAACGACAATACTCATAACTAATATGACATCCACTCAAACTCGAGTGTTGGGGACATTGAAACCTCGATCAACCGAATGGAAGTATCGCTAATACGATTACTTACGGTAATTTTTAAGTGTTTTTTATTTAAAAAATCTTTTATGTTAAAAATAAAGATGAGCACATATGGCACAGGGAAAAAGAACTCTTTTTCATAGTTCCAATAATCTATACTAATATTACAAAGAGGTAAAATTTGTTTGTTTGTATGTAGGGGGTAATCTCTGGAACTACTGAACCGAATGAAAAAATAGTTTTACTAATAAAAAGCTGCACTGTACCTGAGTAACACAGGCTATAATTCATTTTGATAAACACATTTTTTATTTCAATAAATGTAAATTTAGTCGGAAAAAATTCTTAAGTTAGGCCTAGACTGATGAATTACCATAGCAGCCAATTGCATAAAATAACAGATAAAACAGCTGTTTGCTCTAGTATTTCCATTAAAAGCTGATTTCAAACTTTGAAGCAATTATTTGTATTTCTAACTTTTAGGTTAGGCTTTTATTAAAATATAGGCATGCGCCTTGCTGGTTCTTTTAATCTTTATTACAACTGCTTTTATAAAATATACGAAATAATTTGATTTTAACATTAATTTAACATTATTTACCATCTCCGCTTTGGGGTTATTATTAATCCTATACTTTATTATAAGGAAAACATAACTTGATTATGTGTATAGAAGGTTCCTACGGGGTTGGCGTGCGGAGCACCCAGGGGTTTCCCCTAGTAATAGGTAATTGTGGGAATTTTTGTCTTTCTACAATTAAACTGAGTTTAAAAACACAAACCATTGATCAGAGAGGGTAAAAACCTCTCCCTGAAAAAAAATGGTGGAATATCTAATTTAAAGTGCATTTAAAAAAATGAGTTGAGAACAATTTGTTTTTACATTAGATATTTTTAACTCCCAAAAGGGATTTAGGTGTAATTTCATCTCTAAAGGGATGAAAATATATGTTTAGCCCTAAAAAATGGATATTTATTCGAAATATAAAATAAAAATAATCTACGATGTTTTAGGGGTGGTCTTACCCATCAAAAGTGTAAAATAATATTGATATATTTTTTCAACACTAATTCATTGTAAATTAAAATAGATGCACACAAATATATAATTATCTAATCGCATTTTTCATGTACACGTAAATTCTATGGTTTTTACTCTTGAAGGGGGTAGTTCAGGGGTAGTTTTTATTTATTAAGGGTCTGCTCCAGTTGAAGAGAAAGCAACCGGCAACTCCAGCGTTTCAACCTATAGACGTATCTAAACAGTGCAATTTCTTGCAGCTGAGCGCTTTGACATTGCCTCATTTAAAACCATTTTATAAATCCATCTTTTGTAATTGAGTGCTGAAAAAAAAAAACTGAATATTCTTTATAAAGTTGCGGATTTGGCTTGCGATTCCCTTTTAACTGTACATTTTTTATTTTGTAAGGAAAAAGTTCAAACTTGGTACTGAAAAAATGCCAGGCGGATGAACGGTACAGGAAATAACAGATGAACAGGATTTAAAGAAATGAGAAACGCATAACGGATGCGTATTGTGACTGTGGTTAAAATTAGTCCTTGCAAATAATTTTATGATAAAAAATAAACGAAATAAATGGTTTTTAATTTAACATTACTCTTACGGGATAAAAATCCAAGATGGCCGTCACTACAGCAGACCCTTAAGGATCCAAATATTGTTTTTAGTTGTACGATGGCTGTTTATTCGAAACCTACTGCAAAAATAATAAAAAAAGCTTTATCATGTATTTTCCTTTTTTCTACTCAGGGAGTGGTTTTCACCCATATTTCATTAACCCTAAGAACACATTTTGGCTCAATTTAATATGATCTCACTTAAAATACAAATTATCATGAAAACAAGGGAATTTCATTAGTTATTTAATATTTTTCTTATAATTAAATTATTGCAAAAATCCTAAAGAGACAGTTTTTGCATTTTTATGGGTGACGGCAAAACTTTGGGGTTTTGGGACCTCGGTTTTCGGAATCAGCTGCCCAAAAAATGCAAAATAAAAGTAGTCTATTCGTGGTACTATTTGAGCAACGCCCACTGCATTTTGAATGGACTATATTACCGTCTTGTTCAAACTAATATTATTTCATACTGATGTCTTAGAAATAGCAGTAGCTTCTTATGCACATGCGCACTGTGAGCGCATACAGTCCTGTAATAATTTCTCTTAACGATAGGCCTACAATTCTGTTCCTGATTGACGTTTTCTCGTTATGCCAATAGGATCAATTAAGAACGGGGATTTTAATATAAAATAGCCCGATTCGCACGTAAGACCTTCGAACCGTATCGCATTGAAACGCCAGCTTACCAATTGAGCTATCTCCGTACCCTTGGTGGCGTAATAGTAAATGAGAGCATTAAAAAAGTTTATGGTGAACAAAAAATGGGTGCAGTCGTGGGACGCCCGTCAGGAACGAAGTTTATCAGTCTAGGCCTAACCTAAAAATTATTGTATGTATGTTGCGGTTAACACTGATGAACCAACATTTTATGTTTATTGAATGTACTGTAGTTACAATGAATGGAGATTTAACTGTGTTTACCATCTTAGCTTTGATGTTATAATTATATATGTTATTATCTATATATATAAAAGCCAAATCCACTGACTCACTGATCACGATTTCTCAAAAACTACTGAACGGATTGGAACGAAATTTGGTATGTAGCTTCATCTAGGTTCACAGGAGCTCTGTAAGAAAGTTTTTCAAAAAATTAGAAATTTTAGGGGGTTTGGGGGGTCAAAGTTACTAAATCACTATTTCTTTAAAACTACTGAACGGATTGGAACGAAATTTGGTATGACCTTCCTCTAAGGTCATAGGTGCTGATAAAAAAGGGTTTAAAAAAATTCAAAATTTTAGAGTGGCTTTGGCGGGTTACTAAATCACGATTTCTCCAAAACCACTGAACGGTTTGGAACGAAATTTGTTATATAGCTACCTCTAGGTCCACAGGTGCTCTGTAAAAAATGTTTTTAAAAAATCCGAAATTTTAGGGGGTTTGGGGGGTCAAAGTTACTAAATCGCGATTTCTCTAAAACTGTCGAACGGATTTGAATGAAATTTGGTATGTAGCTTCCCCTAGGGCCATAGGTGCTCGCTAAGAAAGGTTTTCAAAAAATTCTAAATTTTAGGGGAGGTTTGGGGGGGTCAAAATTACTAAAAAAAAACATTGAACGGATTGGAATGAAATTTGATTTGTGGCGTCCTTTAGGGCCCTATATGCTCGCTAAGAAAGGGTTTAAAAAAATTCGAAATTTTAGGGGAGATTTGAGGAGGTCAAAGTTACTAAAAATCCTCATAAGAAATACATAGTGTAATATATTTATTGATATAATATATTTTTATTTATATACATTTATCTTTGATTTGTCTATCCGTGCAAAACCGGATCGGGCCAGCTAGTTTATTATAATTGTATGGTAACAGTAATACTTATATAAAATATTTATAATTATAATAACTTACTTTTCTACGTTTGTATTACACATACTTTCCATTTCTTATTAATGGTTAATTACAGGATTTGACGATAATATCTGAACCACGCCGGACGGAACCAAACGTCTCTTGATTTAAATTGATGAACCAAAACACATGTTTCTTGAATGTAATCACATTCATTGCCATAGCGACCAATTCTATTACGCTTTTTCGTTACGCGTTACATTTTCTAATTGCCATCGCCATAGCAACCAATTCGTAACGCTTTTTCGTTACGCGTTACATTTTCTATTTGCCATTGCCATAGCAACCAATTCGTAACGCTTTTTCGTTACGCGTTACATTTTCTATTTGCCATTGCCATAGCAACCAATTCGTAACGCTTCTTCGTTACGCGTTACATTTTCTATGCGTCAACTCCTACCCGCGACCCGCGTAAAGGAACTTCGTTCCAATATTTTTACAAACAATTAGTTGAAAATGGCGGAAATGTAGCAGAGTCTTAAGTAACAAACTGAACGCGGATGAAGCGAAGCGAGCCAAAGGTAGGTTCGCCAAATTGTTATCTTGAAGCAGACTTCCTGTAGAGATTAGGGGCGGTTAAAGTAGCTATTACACCGAACCACGGGACAAAACGTCTTCAAGTGCCTCCCCGTAGGTCACCGCAGGGGGCACCTTAGTCCTTACCAAGTATAGGGGCTATTTGGAGTTTTCACACCTCAACACTACGGTATTATTATAATTAAGTAACTACCGTGCCCGTCACCGAAGGGAGCTATTCAAAGATATTTCCTTTTTAAAAGACTCTGTCAAAGCCTAAGTGTGCGATCCGTCCCAGCCACTAGATCGGTGAATTTCGGCTGCAAAACTATCGAATCATTTATCTATCTACATGATATGTAAAACAATCGATAGTGTTGACCGAACGAAGCGAGGTCTCCGTTTTAGCTCGACCGTTCGGCATTTCGTCTGTCTGTCTGTCTGTCTCACGATTACGGCCAAACGCCTTGACCGATTGTCATGATTTTTTGCATAAATGTTCCTTATTCCTAGGCCGAGCCATTTATATATATGTGTTTTTCCATTTTTCATTTTTAACCCCTTGAATATAATAAAAATGGCGGCCGCACCGTTTCTCTCAGTGTACGCTTTTTTCCAAAGCCAGTTTGTGGCTTAACCGTAAGTCGAATTGGAACACTGAAAAAACTCTATCCTTGCAGCAACACAATTAATGTTGCGGTAAAAGAAATATTTGTTTACGGGTCAGCAAAGTGTAGTTAGCTTTACTGTTAAAGTAAGCTACTGTTGATCTCTTGATATTATAGCAATGTTATTAACTTAGCAGCAAATGTAAGTTCAACAGTAAGCCTAATGTTTCTATGACATTAAGGCACTACTATGTCGCAAGGCTAGTTAATGTAGTAGTGAATATAAATTAATGTAGTTACAACATTAGGTAGAGTGTTTAATATTGTAGTGTTCCTTTACTGGTAAGTTAGTTGTTATTGTCACAAAAATAATAAAATTAGGTAATACATCTACAAAATATTACACTCATATTAGTTATTGTAATCATAAGAGTAATTGCTCTGTGTGTTTCAGTATAACTAACATCCTTGCAAGGTTAGTTGACGTATTGGTGAACTTCATACTAATACAGTTCTAACACTAGTTAAGATTGTAATTACTATATAGTATGTTTATTGTAACAATAGTTATTTTTGTCACAACAGAAACATCGTTTCTTAACTCCGATATTTTATTTCGAAATTTGTCGACAAGCTTTCCCCTGCATACTAACTGTCGAGGTCCTTCAGTTAGAGGAGCTATAGTAAGAGTTCTGGAAAAAATAAAAATTAAGTGTAAGATACCTATAAAATATATTATATAATATACATAGATTAATGTATGTAGTTATTTACATCGTTAAGGACATAACATTTTTACTGTATCTTAAAATAAAGAATTCAAGCTTTAAATTACAACTTTTTAAAATGTTAACCTAAATTCTATGTTTAAAGTTACCGTATTTGATAATGAGTTCATTACTTTTAATTTAATTAATTACTGCGACATTTCCCACTGAAGATGGATATTTATTATCTTGAGTAGTAGTTAAGCTAGTTTGAAGTAACTTTTTTGTTAGTAAAAAACATTTTTAGTTTTAATAATTCGTTAACAAGGGTTGATCAATACTCGTAAACATCGTAAATTATTTTAAATACATAAATTATTTCAAATATCAAAATAATTAGTTCTGATAAAAGTAATCAAAATTCATTATCCAAATATTTGTATATGCTATTGTTAGGTTTTTGGAAAACATACAAATATTTACAAAATAATAAAATTAGGCTCTGTCATTTCAAATGTAAAAATTCCTAAAACAAGTCATGTTAATTGACTGATGCCATTGACAGTCTAACTGAGGCTTTAATGGAAAAGTACTTCTTAAAAATCACTCCTACATATTAAAAATTCATTCACACATTTTTAAACGGCTAAACAACCAAACCGAATCTTTTAAAATATTTGTTTAACAAATCCTTAATTTGTTGTAAGATGTAGTTGTTATTAATAAATATTTTAGCGAAATGCCTGACGTACAATTATGCTAGGTTGTTAATTTTCTTTCTTTGAGCCTTATATTTTTATTTGAAAAGATATAATATGAATGAATTGTGTGTAGTTGTATGTAGTAATGTTAAATTAGTTAAATGGAAGGTATGTACTAAAAAATAAGTTCCTTTACATGGATTTCCTCCATATTGGATAGGGCAAGTATATCTATTTCATTTTCTGAAATGAAAGTATATTATTTGATAATAAACTAATTATGTGTAAATAGATTACTAAAATGAATTTTAAATATTTACCAGAATGATTATTAAAACAATAATTTAAAATATATAGAAAATAGATTAGTTATATATCTTTAAAAAAGTATGACAAAATTATGTATAACTTCAGGCAACCTCCCATAACCTGTAATTAAATTTTAACATTGAATATATACCGTATTTATTATTGTAGTTTTTAAAATTACTGCATCTAATTATAATACTGTATTAATTTATGTATATACCTGAACTTACCTTTAAAAATTGTAATATAATTTTGAAATCAACATTACGTCAACAAAGATTCTACATCATCATCCATGTATGTTGAAAAAACAAGAAGATCGACAACGAAGCACTTTAGTTATAGCTGTTTGATGTGGTATTTGTTGTTACTTGTTAGTCTACCGAGTACTGAAGAGAAACTGAATTCGAATTTCGTAAAAACGTGAGAAACTGTAATTGTGGACAGGGTAACTCTAAAACAGGAAAAGGCTACCGTCTAAAGGATGTACGGCGGATGTAACCCAGTTCACTGCATAAATAACCGCCTTTATTCCTTTAAGTAAGCTAACATTGTGAACATATTAAGATATTGTTTTCATTCCGTTTTTTAGATGTATATTACGTTAGATTTACTTTATAGTTACATTAACTAATTTAGTGACTGCAATCATCGCCTTTACGTATATTAAATTAACTATGACATTAACTACATTAGAGTTTACAGTAAAACTCAACATTAAAAAAACCTTACAGCAATGCAAATATTTCAAGCTCTAAAGTAATTATGACATTATAAATGTTACCATGACAGAAAAGCTGTTAACATTAATTTTAACTTTGCAGTACGGTTAGAGTTTTTTCAGTGAAAACTAATAACATTTTGCGGGTAGCAAATTTGATGTTCTACAAAATTGTCTTCTTGATTTTTTCCGTACCTCTAACGGTAAGCTCACAAAAATGAACGCAAACTTCAATTTTATTAAAAAACGTCCAAGTTTTTGTATTTTAAACATATTTTTATTCGTTTATTCTTTAGTTTTATAATTTTATGGAGATAGAGAGAGCGCTACCTGCTGTCTTGCTCTTTTCTGAGCTACGTCAGTGTGGCCGCTGTGACTGTGAGTGAGTTGTGATCACTTCCTTACTGGCCTCCTATTTTTAAACTAAGCTCAAAACCACATTTGTTACTTCAACGAGTGAGGCCTACTGTTCACAGAACTACTAGTTATTGTCAAATACATCCGTCCCTCAAGATCGGTAAATCTCGGCTGGAAAATTATCGAATCATTTATCTCTCTATATGATATGTAAATCAATCGACACTGTTAGGGGTTGAAATCACTACCCTTATTACCCGGGTTCTACTTTACTGTGTTAATAGCAAAGGGACAGATCAATAAAAACAATGCATCAGCGGTTCAGTGGCAAAACTTATCTCTCTATATTTATTTGTACAATGCAATAACATAAACATAATATGGTTTGATACATTATCCTATACTTATGCTCTACATACATTTCCTTTACTAGATACTACTTGCGTATGACAGACTGAAACAAGAACTAGGTAAACAAAGCTACTGAATTTACTTTAATTAAACTTTCCCGTTAATCTTTTGACTCCAAACTCAATGTGATATTAATAGACTAAGTATTCTGTGACTCACTCAAATCTCGTTCTATTGCAGAACCGGTTTCGTCTTTCTATCTCGTGTAGACTTCTCGTAGTGATGACTTGTCTCGTGTTGTCCAGCTTCCAACCCTCAGTTTCTCAATCACAACACTTGGCCAAGTCCCGGCCAAACGTCCCTAGCTAACTGGCCTAGCTTTCCGGCCCCACACTTAACAGACTGGCCTAGCTACCGGCCCAACACCTTAACAGACTGGCCTCGAATCTAGATTAGGGTTATGCTTATATAACCCATCTAACTTCCGTGTTGACAAACTACACCGTTCTTCCGTGCATCACAAAAACACTTCCGCCAAGCTCATCCTTCCTTGTTATGCTTCCTTGTTTACCTCTATCTGTCTTACGCAAAGTAATATCTTTACACTAAACATACTAACTCTAATAATTAATATAACTAATATATATTTCTGATCACACACCCCATCAATTCGTAACAACACACGGAGTGAGGCAAAAGTCTGGAAACCTGTTCGTAATTTATCAGTTGATTAATATGGCAGCTTAAAACTTTCAGAAATTGTTATGGTTCAATAAATCAAACTTTTGGTTATAAAAATGAAAATTTGCCCCTTTTGTAGGGGTTGCAAGGGGTGGCAACTCAAAATTTTTAAACGGCAACCCTAATCATGTGGCACATCATTTTAATCCTCTCATTATGACGAGAAAAATGGTGTAAACAATGAAGATCCAGTCCGAAATGGTGGCTGGTCAAAGTTCAATTTTTACTGTACCTATTCTTAATTTTTAAGCGTTAAGTTTTCAGCAAATAACAGTTAAACAACTACATGTATTTGCCTTTAAAAAAAACATAAAAATACAGAAATACACAAAATTGCAGCAATGAATTTTTATTTCTTACTTTTGTTGTATTGTTTTTAATTTTAGAACAGTCCGTTATGTTAATTAATTTGATATTACTACAGCCTAATTTAGTGTCGTGATATTATTAATTGCTATCAAGAATTTCAATTGTATTAGTTAAAATGAAAAATGTTGTATTGGGAGTATCTTAAATACACAATGCATTGCGTGCTTCGCACGCCAATCCCCTTATTAACAGTATTTTCAATACACAGTGCATTGCGTGCTTCGCACGCCAATCCCCGTATTGGGAGTATTTTCAATACACAATGCATTGCGTGCTTCGCACGCCAACCCCCATATGTAACCACAACTGAGACTTCATAATTGCATTAAACTAGGAGAGGGTATAATACATTAAAGTATTAGAGTAACTAATAAATAAACAACCCCCTTTTTACCAAAAATCAGTTGTTATTATTATTAGCTAAACGAGATTTTTTGAAAGATGCGGTTTTTACTATATAGAAGGATACTTTAAGGACTACAAATAAGCTAAATTTTATGAAAGTCGTTAGAGCGGTTTTTTATTAAAAAAAAATAATAACCGATTGTTTGGGGGGGTTTTGGCTAAAAAGGACATTGTTTTTCAAAAATGTTCAAAATCTTTTTTCGTGCATCTATACAGGACTAATTGACATGTTTGGTGCCAATTTGTTCAAAATCGATCGAATAGTTTTCTCTCTAGCTTTGTATACATAGACAGACATTTTGTAAAAACCGCTTTTTTGGACTCAGGTGGTCCCAAAACGGATATTTCCACAAAAATCTCAACGTCTATTTTTTTGCGATCACTATACTTTCTCCATACTTTTAGTGAGAAAGTAAAAAGTAACGTAACTTATTTGTTAGCTGAATTTAAATATTTATTAATCATTCGGAACCTTTGAAAATGCAATACAAGCCACTTTGTGAACTTTCTTTACAAAAAAAAAAAAAAAAAAAACCAACTTTTAAGGGGGGGAACGGAAAAAAGGGGATGACAGCTTAACTGCCCCCAATCAAAACGATCCCCCCCCCCCCCCACAAGCAGCCCCAGGGGGTCACTTGAGCCCGTCGTTCAACAAATTGTCCTTTTTACTGCTATCTATTGTGGTTTACCTTGGAGAGCCCAAGTTGCACAATTCGTCACATGTAACACACTGAGGCAAGGGTGTGATGATTGACAGTGTCCGTGGGTGAGCAAAGAATTGTTTGAGGTGGTAGGATTGTGTCAACTTGGTTCCAGATCAGAACCGAAATATGTTCGATTTAAATCTTAGAATATTTCCCTAACTAAAGCGTTGCAACTATACTATTCGGGAGATATGTTTGAATATCTTGTAATCTTATCTTATTAAACGAGCAATTCTTGTATCTGTCGCGGATCTCGAAAACGGCTCTAACGAATTCAAAGAAATTTTGTATTTAGGTGTAGTTTTGATTTTTAAGTACACCCATATAGTTGTATTTCGTGTAAAAACGCAATTTTTTGAGAAAATCTAATTTAAAAGTTGAAAAATTTTAACATAGGGTTTAACATGTTGGTTACAAAATAACAACGAAATAGTAAATAATTCGACCACGCAGCTGGACCGCTGACGTGAGTTGAGCAAATTTCCAAAATTTAGTTTATATGCCTATGTTTTAGGGTTTCAACCAACAATTTGGGAAATAGGTCTACTCAAGAAGGCGTTGAACAGCTGTCTGTGTATAAGCAATATATTAGAAGAATTTGTTTGCGCCCAGTGGCCTCGCGAGTTTGCACCACTTGGCTTCGAATCGGGTACTTTTATGGATTCTACGTTTTGGTCGATTTTGGGGGAACCAAGCGAGCTATAAGGTCGCGTAAAGAAACAAAATGTGCAGAATAACATCCTACATTTATATTTTTAGAAAAAACTCTAAAAAAATTTCATTCTTGTAGTAAACATCTCAAAAAAATAGTTACTTCTGGCCAAACAACGTACTTCCGGTTGTTGGATTTTTTTGGCTAACGAACTCGTCCGAGCGACATAGACAACCAACACGTGTACCAAATATATATGAATTTTAATGACACCCCAAAACGTGTTCAATTTTGTAATATAGGCCTGGCTCATTTCTGAAACATAGTATTGAGGTTATGTTAATCCTACAATAATTTTGTATTATATTTAGGCCTGGTTTCAAAACTTTAGTTGACAGAAGATAGTAGAACTAGGACTAAAATCGTAATGAAAGCCTCTCACTTTTCTAAAGCATGTATTTGAGGTTATAATTAATCTTGTAATTATTGTTAATATATTTAAGCTTGTTTTCACACTGAAAAAACTCTATCCTTGCAGCAACACAATTAATGTTGCGGTAAAAGAAATATTTGTTTACGGGTCAGCAGGGTGTAGTTAGCTTTACTGTTAAAGTAAGCTACTGTTGATCTCTTGATATTATAGCAATGTTATCAACTTAGCAGCAAATGTAAGTTCAACAGTAAGCCTAATGTTTCTATGACATTAAGGCCCTACTAACTATGTCGCAAGGCTAGTTAATGTAGTAGTGAATATAAACTAATGTAGTTATAACATTAGGTAGAGTGTTTAATATTGTAGTGTTCCTTTACTGGTAAGTTAGTTGTTATTGTCACAAAAATAATAAAATTAGGCAATACATCTACAAAATATTACACTCATATTAGTTATTGTAATCATAAGAGTAATTGCTCTGAGTGTTTCGGTATAACAAACGTCCTTGCAAGGTTAGTTGATGTAGTGGTAAACTTCATACTAATAAAGTTCTAACACTAGTTAAGATTGTAATTACTATATAGTTTGTTTATTGTAACAATAGTTATTTTTGTCACAACAGGAACAGCTTTTCTTAACTCCGATATTTTATTTCGAAATTTGTCGACAAGCTTTCCTCTGCATACCTAACTGTCGAGGTCCTCCAGTTAGAGGAGGTACATAGTAAGAGTTCTGGAAAAAATAAAAATTAAGTGTAAGATAACTATAAAATATATTATATAATATACATAGTTATTAATGGATGTAGTTATTTACATAGTTAAGGACATAACATTTTTACTGTATCTTAAAATAAAGATTCAAGCTTTAAATTACAACTTTAAAAAATGTTAACCTAAATTTTATGTTTAAAGCTACCGTATTTGATAATGAGTTCATTACTTTTAATTTAATTAATTACTGCGACATTTTCCACCGAAGATGGATATTTATTATCTTGAGTAAAAGTTAAGCTAGGTTGAAGTAACTTTTTTGTTAGTAAAAAACATTCTTAGTTTTAATAATTAGTTAACAAGGGTTGATCAATACTCGTAAACATCGTAAATTATTTTAAATACATAAAGTATTTTAAATATCAGAATAATTAGTTCTGATAAAAGTAATCAAAATTCATTATCCAAATATTTGTATATGCTATTTTTAGGTTTTTGAAATACGTCAAAATATTTACAAAATAATAAAATAAGGCTCTGTCATTTCAAATGTGAAAATTCCTAAAACAATTCATGTTAATTGACTGATGCCATTGGCAGTCTAACTGAGGCTGTAATGGAAAAGTACTTCTTAAAAACCACTCCTACATATTAAAAATTCATTCACACAATTTTAAACAGCTAAACAACCAAACTGAATCCTTTAGAATATTTTTTTTAACAAATCGTTAATTTGTTGTAAGATGTAGTTGTTATTAATAAATATTTTAGCAATATTTAACGTATATAAATTAACAATTATGTTATTTTGTTAATTTTCTTTCTTTGAGCCTTATATTTTTACTTGAAAAGATATAATATGAATGAATTGTCTGTAGTTGTATGTAGTAATGTTAAATCAGTTAAATGGAAGTTATAGGTACTAAAAAATAAGTTCCTTTACATGGATTTCCTCCATATTGGATAGGGCAAGTATATCTATTTCATTTTCTGAAATGAAAGTATATTATTTGATAATAAACTAATTATGTGTAAATAGATTACTAAAATGAATTTTAAATATTTACCAGAATGATTATTAAAACAATAATTTAAAATATATAGAAAATAGATTAGTTATATATCTTTAAAATAGTATGACAAAGTTATGTATAACTTCAGGCAACCTCCCATAACCTGTAATGAAATTTTAACATTGAATATATACCGTATTTATTATGGTAGTTTTTAAAATTACTGCATCTAATTATAATACTGTATTAACTTATGTATTTACCTGAACTTACCTTTAAAAATTGTAATATTATTTTGGAATTCCCATGACGTCAACAAAGCTTCTACATGTATGTATAAAGATCCATGTATGTTGAAAAACAAGAAGATCGAAAACGAAGCAGTTTAGTTATAGCTGTTTGATGTGGTCTTTCTTGTTACTTGTTAGTCTACCGAGTACTGAAGAGAAACTGAATTTGAATATCGTAAAAACGTGAGAAACTGTAATTGTGGACAGGGTAACTCTAAAACAGGAAAAGGCTACCGTCTTTAAGGATGTACAACGGATGTAACCCAGTTCACTGCATAAATAACCGCCTTTATGCCTTGTAAGTAAGCTAACATTGTGAACATATTAAGATATTGTTTTCATTCCGTTTTTTAGATGTATATTACGTTAGATTTACCTTATAGTTACATTAACTAATTTAGTGACTACAATCATCGCCTTTACGTATATTAAATTAACTATGACATTTTACTACATTAGAGTTTACAGTAAAACTCAACATTAAAAAAACCTTACAGCAATGCAAATATTTCAAGCTCTAAAGTAACCATGGCATTATAAATGTTACCATGACAGAAAAACTGTTAACATTAATTTTAACTTTGCAGTACGGTTAGAGTTTTTTCAGTGCATAATTTTACAAACCTACATACAAACGAGTCAAAGATTAACGAGATTCTTTAGCAAATTTTCCAACTGCGAGCGAAGCGAAGCAGCCATCTGAGGCCGAAGGCCGAGGCGGGGTTGAGACGCGAAGCGTCAAGGGGCAGAGCCCCTAGTCTTATTTTATTAAATGAACAATTCTTGTATATTTGTTTATACATTTATTTCGGGGATCTCACTAACGGCTTTAACGATTTTGATGAAAATTTGCATATAGGGGTTTTTTGACCTCAAAAATCGAATGCGCTAGGTCTTATGTCTGCAAAAATTCGCATAAACTCGGAAAAATGCGCATAAAAATTTAACTCTAAACTTCTTTTATATACCACCTTTGAAGTCACTAAGTATAGGCGAATAGATACATTAAAGATATATTATCTTACTAAACGAGCAATTCTTGTATATTTGTTTAGAAATTTATACATTTATTTCGGGGATCTCGCTAACGGCTCTAACGATTTTGATGAAAATTTGCATATAGGGGTTTTTTGACGTCAGCAATCGAATGCGCTAGGTCTTATGTCTGCAAAAATTCGCATAGACTCGGAAAAATGCGCATAAAAATTAAACTCTGAACTTCTTTTATATACTACCTTTGAAGTCACTAAGTATAGGCGAATTGAAAATGTACAAGAATTGCTCGTTTAATAAGATAAAATTTAACAAACATAAATCATTAACAATGAATCAGGTGGTATAGTTTTCAACTTATTTCTTTATTCAAACACCAAACGTAACTAAAACATTATTTTTGTGCTGTTATTAACCGTTCTGAAACCCTTTTCACCAGTTTCTGCATTCTTTGCATTTCTATAAAGCCTGTGATTTTTCACGAAGGCTTACTAGTTATATTCTACGTATGTATTCCAGCGCGGTTCTGAAATGTTCAATAAACATGTCGCACCGCGCGCCAAATTTGTGTAACAGCGCTGTGCTCCAATCTGTTGGGGTCTTCTTATACCTTGCGTAAAACAGCAAAAATATGCAGTTCGCACTACCGTGTTTCGGACGCCGTTTTTCAACCTAAAAAGTTGTGAAACATCTTAAATTGTTCTTAAAGACTTTGTGCTTTTGTCTTATACCTCATAATTGAAAGATATCGACTGCAACTCCTTTTAATCAGCAGTTTAAATGAGTAAAAATCGATTATTTTTAACGCATTTTTTGGGAGTTTTAAGCAATAATTTCCTTATTTTAAGCTAACACGTAAAAAATATAAAGCCTTCTTTACAACCTAAAGTAGTTTCCCAGATTATTAGCGAATTTCCATAGGAAAAATGAGCTATTGCAGTGGCCCTTATGGTGATACCCAAGGTCGGGAGTAGTAAATGAGCACCGATCATGGTCCCCAGAACACGTTTTGGGGGTGTCATTAAAATTCATATACATATACCCCTATATGTATATATGTGTTCGCACTCTAGCGGCCGCATTTTAAGTCCGATTTGGTCCAAATTTGGTACACATGTTGGTTGTCTATGTCGCACGGACGAGTTCATTAGCCAAAAAATCCAGCAACCGGAAGTACGTTTTTTGACCGGAAGTAACATTTTTTTGGATCTTGACTAAGAGAATTAATTTTTTTTAGAGTTTTTTTCTAAAAATGTATATTTAGGATGTTATTCTGCACATTTTGTTTTTTTACGCGACCTTATAGCTCGCTTGATTCCCCCAAAATCGAACAAAACGTAAAATACCGTAAAAGTACCCGGTTCGAAGCCAAGTGGGACAAACTCGCGAGGCCACTAGGAGGAAACAAATTCTACTAATATATTGCGTACACACAGACAGCTATTCAGCACCGTCGTGAATAGACCTATTTCCCAAACTGTTGGTTGAAACCCTAAAACATAGGCCTATAAACTTAATTTTGAAAATTTGCTCAACTCACGTCAGCGGTCCAGATGCGTTGTCGAATTATTAATTTATAAATAGAATCCGAAACACGGTATTACGAATTATCACTGTGTTTTGACCATTTTGCGGCTTGAGTCAGACCTTTTTATTAAAAGCATATTGTACACTCGGGAGTTTTCTTCGAGGTAAAGAAGAGCCTCCACTTTGACGACCTGTTGAAATGTGAGGTCCCGAACGTCGGGTGGTCTTTTTAAATTAGGATGATTCCGTCGGCCAGTTTAGTTGGAAGATATTTGTCCGGTAAATGCAAACAAAGTGGTACATTGTATTGTCGGCCAATCACACAAACTGTCGGATTAACAGCTGGTCTACCTGCGACGGTGGCGGCATCTTTGAAAGCGGGAGTTCCTTGTATTAACTGGCTAATATACTTACATATCCTGCACAAAACAAACAGTTGCGAAGGGTTTTCTTTGGTTTCAATTGTTGTCAACCGGTTGTTTATAAAGAAAGGTGTAATGAACCGGCGTACATTCTTTGAACACTTCCGGTTGGATAGATGAGTATAGTTGTAGGCCGAGTAAGTATAATTTCAACAAACTTTAGAAGAAATATAACCTTAAATTGTTAACAAGGATTTGGTGTATCTGGATGTCAATTATTTGGATTTTGAGAGAAGAAAAATTATGCTGTATTTGTATTCCAGGTAGGGGTTTTAATCCCGGACCACTTTTTCAATCCCGGGATTTCGGGATTGCCGGGAGTCAATCTCGGGATTCAGATTTATCAATTTCTCTCTGATAACCTTACGAAAATTAAGTTTTGTAGTAATTAAACTCCTTTAAATTTTGTTTATGTATATTAAACCCTCCATAAAATTGATACATTTAGCCTATATACATAATGTATTTGCGTTTTCATAGCATATATTTGTATCTTTTCACTTTTGCTTTGCATGATATTTAAACTGTATATTAGATTTAAATTGTCCTGGTATATCAAAGACGTTAAAGTTTTACCAACGGTTACCTAATAACCTTTTTTTTTAATAACCTTGTATATTAAACCTATAAGATTGGTTTGCCTAACCTGGGGCTGGGAACTGAATTTTATCGAAACAACATATGAAATTGGTATTTATTTATGGAAAAAACTTTAGTAATATGTATTTTAAATGCTGAACGAACACAAGCGGTAGAAAAACTACATATATATACTAAGTGAAAGTGAAGCAAACACTGTAAAACTTCGTAAAAAACTGAAAAACATGTAAAAGTAAACACATTTTTTAACTTAAACTAATGAAAAAAACTTTGAAACTAAATATCTACTGTAATTTGAATTTCTCATATAATACCAAAACGCACAAACAAAATATTACTCTAAGTAGGCTACTCAGCTACTCTACTATTTAAAACTAATTTTATTACACACCAAACTATAGTAAACTATAACACTGTAGACTCGAGCGAGATCGTTGAAGGTCAAGTCTGTCTCTTCGGTAGGGTGTCACGGCTACGGAGGGTTGGCTTGGGCTGATAAGAATGTATGAATATCAAAAAGTAACATTCGTGGTTTGACATCATGATCGTCTTTTTTTCTTTTAATTAATTAAAGTTATATTGGATTACAATAATTTTGTAATAAAAATAGTTACTGTACATTGTACACCATACAAACAGTAAAATGGTCCGGGATCCCGAATCCCGGGATTGAAACCTCTAATTCCAGGAAGAATTGAAAAAAGGCATTTTAGGGTTCCTAAGCCAGCTTTGCTTAACTTGTAGTGAGGAATTCTTCATTAAATAATTCGACCACGCAGCTGAACCGCTGACGTGAGTTGAGCAAATTTCCAAAATTAAGTTTATAGGCCGATATTTTAGGGTTTCGACCAACAATTTGGGAAATAGGTCTATTCACGACGGTGCTGAATAGCTGCAAAATGGTTCGCACACCATTCCGCATATTGGGAGTATCTTCAATACACAATGCATTGCGTGCTTCGCACGCCATTCCACATATTAGGATTGTCTTCAATACACAATGCATTGCGTGCTTCGCACGCCATTCCACATGTTGGGATTGTCTTCACTCACAAAGCATTGCGTGCTTCGCACGCCATTTCACATATTGGGATTGTCTTCAATACACAAAGCATTGCGTGCTTCGCACGCCATTCCACATATTGGGATTGTCTTCAATACACAAAGCATTGCGTGCTTCGCACGCCATTCCACATATTGGGATTGTCTTCAATACACAAAGCATTGCGTGCTTCGCACGCCATTCCCCATATTGGGATTGTCTTCAATACACAATGCATTGCGTGCTTCGCACGCCAAGCCTCGTATTAGGGGTATTTTCAACACACAAAGCCTTGCGTGCTTCGCACGCCAGCCCCACGGTAGAATCC
>JAGFPH010012338.1:19238-30634 GCA_018207615.1 Philaenus spumarius | reverse complement strand
AATCTTTTATTACTTAATTTTGTATCTAAAATTTATTTGCTTTTTATATCTAGAAATAATTTGTTTAATGTGTTTAACCGTTTGCGCTAGGAAGGCAACATGTGGCTCTTCGTGACGCGACTGACGGCTTTGATAAATTGACTTTGAGCATGGCGACTGACAGCACCATGCTTGAAGCTCGGATGGTTTGTGCGTAGTGGTTCTTCTGTTTTATGTAACAATGATTTACCTTATTTTCGTTCCACCACTTGACTTCTTCTTATTCAGACTGAGGCGATTCAGAGGATTTGCTCTATCTGCAGGGTATTTATATTAATATCACTCAACCGAGATCGTTACCACATTAAGATTTAACAAAATATTACGGACAAAACACAACACTAAAACATATAAATTAGCGGGAAAGATTCGATGCCTATCGTGTCAGTGCCCTAGGACGCTTGAAGTCCCATATCTATATCTCCGTAGCGGTGTTTATTTAAGATTATTATCTTGGATTTTAATGGCTGTATCGTACAATGTATTTGAAGAGAAATTTAGCTGATTGTTCATCAAACTATGCACATCGTGCTTAAAGGCTTTGTATATCTCGAATTATTCGATCACGTCCCTATATTTCCCTTTTCTGCATGTATGTAGCGGTTCCAAGTTGGTGTCAAAATCTGTATATGAAAAGATGGCGTGCGAAATTTGATTTATTGCCATCGACATTTCTTTTCGGCAGATGCTCCCTAAATCTTTGACGAAAAGCTCTTCCCGTTGGCTGTTGTCCTTCTGATTTTTCACTTCACCGACGTTTGTGTGGCGCTCGGAATTAAATGAAGCTTGGTGTACCTTTTTACTCCAAATCATTATTCTTGTTTTTAACAGTGAACTCAACATGTTTTTGCAAATTTATTCATTTGTTTTTAATCATGCATATGTTTATTGGTAAGAAGTAACAGCTTTTTATTTTAATAATTATTTGACAGAATTTAGAAAAGACGTTGTATTGTCGTAAATATTTATACAGAACTAAGTATTTTTAAGCGGTTTATGAATGCAAAACCTTTGTGCCGTAGACGAATAGAGTGAGAGGGAACTAAGTAGGACACCCGACTTTTATCGATAAAAATGACGTCATAAATACCAATCTGATCGAAAAAATGGCAAAGGCCACTATGCGTTGCCTTCTGAGTTCAAAGGAAGGAATGAAAATATCACAACTTAGCGCAAAGGGTTCATATTGTTCAGTAGTTAAATAATAATGGATTAAATACATAACTAAAGTTGTGAGTATGTAATGATTTAAAAAAAAATATTATAAATACCTCAATTGGTAGTCCGCAGACCAATGTTGCAGTCGTTGCTGTTTGTTTTCCCAAACTCTGTCAGCTTTGTGAGGTACAATATTTAATACTGTGTCAATTATATGGAACTTATGTGGATTGAATTACAGACCATCAATTTCCTGACATCCCAATACAGCTTTGCAACGTTTCTCGAAGACAAACGACTCTTTTTAATCCATTCTATAGTTTGGCTCGTAGCAGTAGGGTTCTTAGAACTTGTAAATATTGGTTCTGTGGAAGTATCCAACAAGGAATCATTACCAGGGAAACTAGGAACTGCATGTTTTCTCGTTTGGTGTCTAGAAATAGCAGTTACGTTAGATTGTCTTCACGTTCCACGGCATGGTAATAGGTTGCAGTAACCTATTATTTAACATGGTTTGTAACGTATTATCGCGTGGCAGGGAAGTTACCATCTGCTTGTACTGTCAAACTCGCCGAGGTGTTATTTGATGTGACATTGCAGACGAAATTACTTGAAGAATTAATTTTTGTAACCTATTGCAGTTTTACTCTACTACTTTATCACTTGATGTTACAAAAATATAGTTCTTTTCTGAACTTATTAACAACGCATTAACAGTATTATTTTTGTCTTTATTACATTTAATACCGCCCACCTCAATTGGTTCCCATCTGTATTTCACTCCAAACTTTGTCTTCTGCGTTCTCTTGATTGATCTTATGAATTTTAGCTGTTATGATGTTAGGGATGTTTGTATGTTGGTGAAGTTTGTTTTTTTGATAATTTATTAGCGGCTCATTTCCACATAATTCCTCACATGGCATCTATGGCACTGTAATGTTTCGTTTTAGTTTCTGTAGAATTTCTGTATACGTCTAATTCATAGTTATTCAACTTTTTGTCCTAAGTTGCAGTATACGACCAGACAGCCTGTATTGCTGCCTTAGAATTACTATTTTCATATGGTTTAAAATCATTTGGCTTTGACTTCAGCGTCAACATTTTTTTTGGCCTGACCTCCCGGGAGGTAATGGGAAAAGATAGTTGTTGTTTTTGTTTCATGATCCATCTTTGTAGTTTCTTATCACTGACCTTAAGGATAGTGAATGAAAATATGCTTTACTCATGTAAAAACATAAAAAACTCAAGGTTTAACAGAGGAATCAAAAGGGCTAAAAAAAAGTTTATGACATTTTTTGTTAAAATGTACGGTTTTGAGTAATTTAGGTTTGAAATTTTCAAACAGCTGCCATTTTGAAACGCATGGTGGGATATAATCGCTTATTTTTCTTGAGATAGATCATTGTTAGGTTAAACTTCGTGCCAAGTTTGAACTCAATCAGTCAAACATTTGTCTAGATATGAATTATTTTGTAAAAAAAACCAAAATGCCGGATATGTGGAAAACAAAGCATTTCTGGACCTATGTTTATATAACTTGTTTCTATACTTTTACATGTAGAATGAGCTCCCGAAGTTTCTGCATATCTTCATAAATCAGCCTGTATTTACACTGCAAAGTATGCCTTTTTAAATGTCTGCAGGGGGCCCTAAAATGTATAGACCTGGCACTGCTTTCTTAAGGGTAGTGTCAATCTATTGTTTTAAGGTTTTAAGTTCTTTTTTTATTTCCTTTAGCAATGTAAGATTTGTAGACATGATCGTGTTCAGGGAAACATTGCTAGCAGTGACTACAACTGCAGACGGTGGACAACCAATTGAGGTATACAGAGATTAATGATACTGGGAATTGCGTACGTGTTCTGATATTTTTAATTTGCAATCGCACAGCTGTAACCACGACTTATAAAATTACCAATCCCATAAATCGCACCTGGATCGTCTATAATTTTAGTGGATAGTCTTTGTGTTACTGATTCTTTTTAAATTGAAATGTTTAAGCTTGTACCTTGTAGTTAAGCTAAAGTACCGACTCGGCTCTAGGTCGACCAACAGATCATTATAAATTGTATTAGTTCTTAAAATCGACACAATTTAAAGGTTGTGACTAATTGAAACACAATAGCTCTTCCTTTGTGGATGACAATAATGTTAAACCTAGCCAACTCAACTTGACCAGTTTGTAAATAGCCTAGGATTATACGAACACAATGTTTTTGTACTTAATCTCATTCTATTCAATAACCGAAACACTGTATGTCTTGTACACTTGTGGACAATGTATTTTGCACGGGATATTCTAACAGTTTGCACTAATGTTTAGCGACTAACAATAAAACAAGTCAGTTTTTTTAAAGTGTGTTGTTTTATTTATCCCTGTGTTTGTGTGTACACCCAAGTCACCTTTAAAATTTGTTCAAGGCCACGTTGATTTTATACCATGGAGATACCAGGACAACTATAATAATTGAGGGCACTCTGAAATAAAATGGTTAAAAAAAATACATTTTCTGTTTTAATTGATTATTTTTTTCTGAAATCTGTTTATTGTAAAATATTGAGGAGAGTCATTCAGGCTGCAAGATGTATGGCGAATGACAGACACATTGAAATGGCTAAAAATAAATCTGGAGCGGTCTGGGAAGTTGTGCGACGGGAAACTGGTGGTGTTAATGCCTTATGTGATGATAATTATTGAGAACCCAGATGAAATTGTTGACATTTTCAATAAATATTTTGTTGGGATTTCAAATAATCTTAACCCTAACGTAAATCTAGACAGAATGACTAATGCACTGAAAAAAAAGAGCAATCCTTTTTCAAATTCTTTGTTTCTTAGTCCTACCACCCCCAACGAAGTTCATAAAGTTATTAATAAATTAAAGAATACTAAAGCTGTAGGTTGGGATGGTATTCCTACCTTAGTATTAAAAACATCTTCACATATTATTGCAAAACCACTATCCTTTCTAATTAATAAGTTATTTGAACTAGGTGTTTTTCCAGAGAAACTAAAGTATACCCATATCAAACCTATCTTCAAAAAAGGTGATAAGACCGACATTACTAATTACCGCCCTATAGCCCTTATGCCACTAGTGTCTAAAATATTTGAAAAACTAATGATGACTAGAATTCTAAATTTTTTTGATAGGCATAAAGTTTTAACAGAACATCAGTTTGGTTTTAGAAAAGGGCTTTCTACAGAATCTGCTATTTATGAACTAGTTGAGTCTATAATACGTTCAATTAATTGACAAAAGAGGTCATGTTGCATCTGTGATGTGTGACCTGTCTAAGGCTTTTGACTGTGTTGACCATGTAATTCTTTTAAGTAAATTAAGTTATTATGGCTTACGTGGAGTAGCAAACGATTGGTTTCAGAGTTACTTAGTTAACAGAAGGCAAAGAGTATTACATACAGACTCTCGTAAGTCCTATATTTCGTCTTGGCAAATTAATCGGCGAGGGGTTCCCCAGGGCTCAATATTGGGACCTTTACTGTTTTTGATCTATGTAAATGATTTACCATATAATGTAGGTGAAACTAAAGCTGTATTATTAGCTGATGATACCACTCTGACAATTTCTGGAGAAAACATTAAAGATTTAGAGAAATCCTTGACATTGGCATTAACAATGGCTGAGGATTGGTTTTCAGTTAATAGTTTAAAATTAAACCCAAGTAAAACACAAATGATTCATTTTGGATCAAAATGTGTAATAAATAAAATAGTTTTGCCTTATTTAGAAACTATGATTACAAGCACTGACTCCTCAAAACTCTTGGGAATCATTATTGATGAGAAATTAAACTGGAAATGTCATATCCATTCTCTTTTAAATAAACTTAACTCTGCGTGCTTCGCACTTCGTGCAATCTCAAAAACTTGCAGTTATGCCACAGTTAAGACCGTGTATTATGCCTATGTTTACTCACACCTTAGATATGGCGTAGCCATCTGGGGTAATTCTGTAGAGTCCATAAAAATTTTTTGTCTACAAAAAAAGATAATAAGAATAATCTGTAATTTAAAGTATAGAGATTCGTGTAGAGATATATTTTGAACGTTTTGCTCTGTTTTAAATCCCACAAAAGTGGGGTCAGTCAGCACCAGCGTGGATATTCCTTCCGTCAGCAAATACTACAATATCCTATTCATAGACTGAAGGTATTTGAACAGGGGGTGTATTACTCAGGTTTGAAGTTGTACAATGGACTGCCTCAGTATTTGAAAACAATTGATTCCCAGTGTGAATTTGAAAAAAAATTAAAAAGATACCTCACTGAGCGGGCATTTTACTCAGTGAGAGAGTACTTGACAAGTAGTCCTTGAGGCTATATAACATTGTTGATTTGTTATTTTTTTTATATCTTGTATATTTATTGTTCTAACTTGTTTAAACTATTTTATTTATTAAAATATTAAAGTATTATGTGTATATGTATTCTAAGTGTAGGACAACCCACATGTATACTTCAGCTTTGCTGAACTTTGTATGCCGTAAATGAGGCTAATAAATCTAATCTAATCTAATCTACAACAATATACAGTTGAACTTGATTATTGAGTCAACGAAGGGACCGAACGAATGTTGACACTACGTCCGAGTGATGTTATAAAGATGTAAAAACAGGAAATTGTATTTTTGTTACCTTGAGTGAAAGGCAAACAACTATACAGTATTACTATTATTGGCAACATTATTCATGACTTTTATTAAAAAGAAAAACACTATACTTTTCTTTTAATGTACAGTAGGGTCCTGATAATTGGAGCTGAGGTCACCTACAATTATAAATTAGGTAACATTGGTTAATGTGTAAAGTTTTAATGAGTAAATACATGTAGTGTGTATTAACCCTAGAACTGGCATCGTTAAAGCTAAAATTGGCCAGCCCGCTTATAGCGTTTTGCAAGCATATTTTAAAAAATTCGCCAAAAATAGTAAATGAACCCCAATCCAAAAGTGTTCAATACCTTTTTTTTAGACAAAACTTCAAAGAATTCAAATATGCCACTAAAAATTAGTTTCTTTTGAAATTGTAAAAGTTATCAGCTCGAGAAACAAAAAATGTTCAGTAACGAAAGGAAAAAGTTCAACTTTAGGCCTACATAACAAGTAGTAAACACTTTTTGTATTTTTTTCGTAAGAGTAAAAAAAGTTTCGTAATTTAGTTCTAAATAGAACTGTATAAAAACATTTATCAATTTAGAATTTCTTATTTTGAAAAAAAAAACTGTTTTATGTTCCAAGTACACGACTGCTAACAAACCCAGGTCTAGATTGAAACGTAATTTAATAATATATGCTTTGCCCAAAAATGAAATATTATTATAACAAAGTGTAGAGGATAAATCAAAGAAAAAAACTGTATAATTGTCTTTCCTTAGTTCACAAAAGTGTTTGAGTTATCTTTATTTGAATAACAAAATGACATGAATCAAATGACATTTTGCCGTCGGTAAAGGTCTTACAAGAAGGGTGCTTTGAGTTACGTGGGAACGAGACGGAGCAATCGGTCACAACAGATCGCTCTAATCATGTACTTTCCCTACTGTCTAGACAAACAAAAAAACTGGTTTATTCTAGTTCAGTTCCCACCGTTAGAAAAGTCAGTCTTTTCTCTACAAAATGGTGTAAAATCATCTGTCAAAACATTTGATAGAGTAGGCGTAATATCTGTTGACAAATGGGCTGTTTCATTGGTTGAAAACCTGTCCAATCGCAAGGGTTTACAGACATCGTACGAATAAATCCTGTAAAATAGTGACATCTGATTCGAAGGCACCATTAGAAAGATAAAATCTTGAAAAATCCAATGGTAGCTTTATAATCTCGATATAAATACTTCAGTAGGGGATTTCAACGTTGAAGAAGTGGGAAATAACAGTACAATTGTATGCAGATTCGCCCGCGGAAATAGCTGTAGAACGATATGTATATTTTAAAACGATAATTACGTATGTAAATATACGTTTTACGAAAAAGTTGTAAATACAAAATTTTTCAATTCATATCCTTTCCAATGGTGCCACTTTTATTACGATTGGATTATTGTAAGTGGGTTAGATGATTGATTATGCAATTTCTCGCTAAGGTTCGAGCGGGTTGCATTTGCGCCCGAGAGACTGCAATCTGCCACTTTGAGGGTTAAAAACACTAAAATTACAGTATGTATTAAAACATTAACTTACTGTATTAAAAAAACGTGCAACAATTTTAAAGTGTCAACATTACTGTGGGGGGGGGGGGGGGGGGGGTAAACTGTCTGATCACAACTAGGTAAATGTCTCGCCAGGCTATACGATTGAGTGTCGCCTCACTTTTGTATTGTGTCCGAACTCTTTCCCAACAAGGTCTTGGGTTTAGTTCCACACAGCTGACACTGCATAGCGTGGGAATTGTTCAGGGGTGGAAGAGTTAGCAGTATTGCTTGTACTGAACCCCGCCACCTATACTAACGTAAAAGATAACAATTTGACCAGACCAAATAAAAAAAAATGACACGATGTCCGGAGTTGTTGCATTAGCTGAGGCCATTAAAACCAAATTCAACTGAATATTACATAATATTAAACAAAATTTAAAGTGTAAAAACACACACAGTTTACTTATGCAGTGGGTTTAAAATGTATATATGTATAAAAATACTGTAGTAAAAGTATGCCGAACATCCCAAGCCAGAGACTAGGTAATTAGTCATATCCCTTCAGCTTGGAAGCTAGCCAACCACCGATTGCTTTACTTCCACCGTCCTTCCCTCTTACCACAGATATGGCAAGCTACCTGGTCTCTAGCCGAGATTCGAACCTGCGATCTTCTGACTAGGAAGATTACCATGCTGTCCACTAAGCTAAAGCTTGCCTTAAAAAAAACTGACAAATTAACAACTCTTGGTTACTTTACTTTCTCCTAATCGTACTCTACAAAGACATACGTGTAGAAATACATCAGCACCATCTAGGAGTAGTTATAACAAGCTTGCTTGCTTGGTGCTTGTACAAGCGAGAGGTAAATTTAAAGAATAACGAGACATAAAGAATGCCATATTCCTTATCTTGCCCCTTCTCCTCTAGCTATTATATTCCATATTGCAACACAAATCTTATTGTTGTTTCAAAACATAGTACTTTGTTGTTTTATTTTAAAACTCTGAATCCCAAAAACTCATATTTTATAAATTATACTACAGTAATCCCTCGACATTCGCGGACTTGGTATTCGCGGTTTTGATTATTCGCGGTTGCTAAAAAAAGAAAAAATACTGTATAAATAGCAATAAAGTACATGCAAAATTCGTAAATTATTATAGTGCAGTACTGTAATAATTATTGTACGAATTTAATAACATTGTGTAAATACCACGTCGGCGAAACACTCACAAATACAACAAAACATACAAGATGGGATTTCCCTACAACACACTTCTGTGTGAATACAAGTGGACTTGTGCAAATGAAGGTCAATGGCATACTGTGATTTAGTTGGAGACATCAATTTAGTGTACAGCAAGTCAAATTAATTTTAGAGAATTAATTAAAATTACAGTAAAATATTTTTAAAGAAATTAAGTTTTACTACGTTCTATCACTCGTAACAGTCGTAACCAATATTTTCGCTACTGACAGAGCGATAGTTTGATGCCTTGACATGACTAAGTTCTAAAAATAGACAAACCCAGACAATGGAGGAGCAAGTAGGGATGGGTAAAAGTACCATTATGAGATGAGAGCCGTGACCTTGAGGGGAGAGTGAGATGACAAACAACGCTCCAATAACTTATAAAATTATCAACTGCAGTCTACACTCCAAACAACTCGGCTCAAATACTAAACCTTTCAAGGATTTTTTTTTACCGCGTAACAGCGAAATCGCTTAAAGCCGGACGTCGTACAACAACGACTGCCTATATCTTATATAAATAAACTAACTATAGGTATTAGTAGATAATGTTTTAACATTTTCTATATGCCAAGAACATAACCCCCTTTTCCTATAAAGATTTAGTTTTCGCTATTCGCAGCAATTTGTCGGAATCTATCCCCTCGCGAACAGCGAGGGATTATTGTACACATATTTTGTCAGCAGCCGAACAATATAATCCTAACAGAAGGCTTTCTAAAAATTGCCAATACAAACCGAGTAAAAAATATTTATATATATGTTTTTTTTTTGGTAAAATTTTCAGGTATCTAAAATATTCTGTGTTAGGAATTTGTGAGTTTAAATTGCATTTGGAGTGTCATTAGGAAAAAACAACACACTAATCAAAAGTGCATCCATAGTAATCAATTGCCATATCAGTGAAACAATCTGATTATGTACTACTGTAATCTGTTTTCATTTGCTTTGCTGCGAGTCATCGAGGTGGTCGGCGAGCAGGGGTGGAGCATAAATGAATTAAATACATACGTTTTTAAGAGCTTACATTAAAATAAGTCTATTTTTCCACAGTAATTGGTTTACTCTACCCATTATGGTAAGTAAAAACAATAAATCTGGTGCTACTGAGAAATGGTGATGATAGATTTAAGTGTGCAATGAATGATTACGTCGATAGGGAAATTCACAGCCAAAAATGTATGATAATCTTAGGGGCAGTAAATTTTGCTTTGCTTTACCAAATTCTCAACTCGAGTGAAGACGGTTACAACAGCTACACTATAATACAAATTTGAAATAAATCATTTGAACTAACTTACCAAAACTGGTACGAGATCTAAAAATTGCATCTAACCTACAACAAATACATAACACCATTAATTATATATTACAGCTTCCACATTAATTTATAACTAAAAATCCGTACAATTATTTGAATTTTTAATATTTACTAATAGTGAACCTGGCAATGCTTTGCTATTGCTTGATTTTTTTATTATAATAATGAACTTGAGTATATACCTAGATTAAATTAACAAACACCATTTAGTGAGGGCATTGAAACGTTCATTTTGACGAGACTTGTGGTTTACAATAAAATTCTTATGACCAGGGCAAATGGTCGCACAAATTAAACATGCGACCAATTAAAATGTTAATGCAATTCATTTTTGGTACAGTAAAAGGCTTCGCCCGCAGATGTAATTAAATAAATAAAAGGACTACGAGTTTCGCCCAAATCGATCTATGTATACATTTTAGGCCTATGTAAATTATTAGCTATGCACCAACAAACGCTAAAAATCCTGTTTTCCACCAGTTTGTAGTCATAACTCCCAAACGAACATAAAAATTACAAATCAAGTTTTGAGGCGTATTTAAAATTTACGAGTGCATTTCACATTATCGCATGCCGTTTTGATACATTATGTTTAACGGTTAAACCAGCGTGTATAGTAAATTAAAACACAGACAATCATGCCAAAGTGTTAAGCTTTTGATCCAAATCTGTTATTTATTTAGAATGGTCACATCCCCATGTTTATGCAAAACTCCTAATTTTGTCCACCATTTTTATATTTTTCAAGTTTTAAATAGGAACAATAAATATTTCTGGAATAAAAATTAGCCTAGATTATTCCCTGAAAAGTTTATATGCAAATGAAAGTTTCGTCAAAATTGGTTCAGCCATTCCGGAGATTAGCCCGGAAAAACAGACAGATAGACAACAAAAAAATGCATGTTTAGGTTTTGGTAAAGTGTATGAAGTATTTACTTTGAAATCTCAGACACTTCAATTTTATTTACACGTGTAGATATAGATGGCTAGCTATGTCATTTTAGTATTATTTAATTTTAATATGGGTTACCAAATTTGAATTATTATTTAATTTTAAGGGTAGATATCCCATTTCATTACGTTGACCTAAGTAATATAATTGCAAATGTTTTTTTTTCTTTTAAGAATAATATTACACCAATTTAGGTTTATAGCTTGTACAAAGTTAGTAAAATTTATTTTGATTGTACAGTATAGGAGTAGTCATCTACTTATATAAAGCTAGACGGTAACACTGATTCACTGACATTAATTATTAGGCACTTCCCGTAATAGTACCTCCCTCGACCTCATACTTGAATTAAAGCTCTCGACGAGAAACTTTTGGGAAAATTGCCAGAATTTAACATTTTTTAATTTTGGAAGCACCTTTTGGGCGGGAAATGTTTCTTCAATTTATTAAATTTCTTCATTTTCCCACTTTGAGCGCATTTAGTAAGAAAACGGTAAGAGATAGCAAAAAATGTTAAAT
>JAGFPH010012336.1:10143-30645 GCA_018207615.1 Philaenus spumarius | reverse complement strand
GGGGGGGGGGGGGGGCTAAACACGTTCACTGCTAAGGCCGCACATGATGTGAGCTTGACACTGACCACTATGAGAAGCGGCCGACGCACAGTGTATTGCACGCCAACCCCCGCTCCCCGTATTTTGAGTATTTTCAATACACAATGCATTGTGTGCTTCGTACACCAACCCTCATCTTGAGAGTATTTTCAATACACACAATGCATTGTGTGCTTCGCACACCAACCCTCGTATTGGGAGTATTTTCAATACACTGTGCATTGCAGATCATGCTTAAACCCTTGTAAAAAATAAAATAAGTACATGTAAAATCAAACGGGACATAACATTTAAAACATATTTTGGTGTTAATCTCTTTAAAGAATACATATTTTCCTTTCCCTGGGAGCTCTTAGGTATGGGCACTCACGGGTCAGTAGTACTTCATTCAAGTATACATAAAGTTTTTATTTTTGTTTGCAGCTATTGGTGACATTGCTAGTAGGCATTGTCTATTCAGCCGATACAACTTCTGATGATAACCAAGAATCCGAAACCTTACAGAAAATCAACATTGTACCTGCAGTACAATCGCCAGATGGCATTCAACAAGAAATCCCGTACACTGACACGTACCAAGTGGAGAAACACGTGAAGCCGACATTATAAACATTGTACTCTTTCAGTCTTGTTTGGGTTCAATTCTTGCAAATAATGAATAAATTTATCATCAGATTTTAAATACTGTTTTACTATAATTTTTTTTTTTATAGAGGAGTAATAAGCCTCCTCACCACTGCTACCCATATAGATCTATTGTGGTATTCTTCCCTTTCTAGTGATCATCCCAGATCCCTTTCAGGTCTCTTACGAAACCAATAAGGGTTCCGGGATCAACACCAAGGACCTCTTCCAGGCTAACAAAAGCATTTCCAAGAGCCGTAAATCTTCTCTGTGCGAGAGCCTCGCACTCGCACAGCAGGTGTTGAGCCGATTCAGTTCGGAGGGAGCAGAATCGACAAGAGTCTTCTGAGACCAGCCCCATTTTTTTGAGGTGGTATTTGGCCGGGCAATGACCAGTGAGGATTCCCACAATCCGTTTTAAGTTGTTCCTACCCATTAAAAAAAGCTTCTGTGCTTTTCACTTAGAGAGGCAGATAAACATTTTTGCCTGCCTAAGCCCAGGAGCATTGTTCCAATGTGTTTGACTTGGGCTTACATTTTTGCTCAGAACTAGTTTTTGTTGACTAAAATATTATAATAGTGGAAAGCTTAATTAATAGTAAATTACAGTGGAACTATGGCAGAAGATAAATCTATATGCCCTAATTGTACAAAAAGTGTAAAGTCTGCGGGCATTTGGTGTTGTAGATGTCAATTTTGGTCACATTTCAGGTGCCAGGGAATTAATTCATCTGATATGGTTTTAAAAAGTGCTAATATGTATCTGTGTGTTTCTTGTTGTGCTGAGGTTGCAAATTTGATAGAAAATGACAACGGCACTGTTAGTAATACAGCCGAAAAAGATGATTATTGTGTAACCCCTAATGACATACTTAGGATGGAAATAGAGACCCTAAACAAATTACTATCTCTGCAATGCAAAGACATAGAGGAATTAAGGAAGGAAAATACTAACATGGCAATAAAAATTCTGAATAGAGAAGAACAATTGTTGATGTTGGAGAAAAAATTTGAGGAAAACAGTAAATGGAAATTTTTCTGTAGCTGCAAGGGAAATCAAAAAACTATTGAACCTCCTATTGTTCGAAATAGATTTAGCGACTCGAGAATTTAGCTGAACCATCCTTTATAAACACTGTAAACAAAAAAGGGTCAATTATGGAAAATAATTTGAAAATAAAGGAAGGACCAGAGAAACATTTAAATAACATAAAAGAAAACTTATTTATTTCTAATAAAAGAGGATCTGATCAAAAAACAAAGAGAAGAATCCTAGTAATTGGTGATAGTCATGCGCGAAACATTGCACCGATATTAAGTAATAGAATGGGCGATGAGTACCAGGTGTCTGGGTTTGTTTATCCCAATGCAAATTTTGAGACGGTTGTCAAAGATATACAAAAGCATACTAATGACTTCACTCCTAGGGATAGTGTAGTTATTTTTGGTGGTGCCAATGATATAAAATTGGGAAGTGATTTTAAAAAGCCAATAGGAAGAGCCTTAAAACTACTTGCTCCAATAACCCGCAAGACAGGTGTCATAATAAATACAATTCCAGCATCAAGGGGTAAAGTAATTAGAAAACATTATGTGGACCGTGCAAATAATTATATTCATAGTTGCATCAATGAAACTCTAAACATAAAACTTAAGCATGTCGCAATCAACTTTTTAAATGAGCGACTTTCTCTTAAAGACTTTACAAAAAGTGAACATTTGAACAATCGTGGTAAAAGAATCTGTTGTGAAAGAATTGTTGAACTGGTCAAGAGTAATAGAACTGACAAACTGACATTTTTGCAAAAGTGGTTAACAAGTTCTAAATATGATGACTGTGTGAGTAGTTCTACAGTTCAGTTTGTTCAGAAGAAGGCAACTCCCCTTGAGAGATGGCTGCTGTCTGGAAAGATTAACCCAAATGAAAATGACTGTACATCATCAACTTCTAAGAAACGTTTTTTATAGATTCTTCGTCAGAGCAGGGAAATATTGCAAGTGATTACAGTCCAAACAATGAAGTTTTAAACACTGAGTGGAATAAAAAACTTTTTATAGTGCATCAAAATACCCAATATGCCACAAATAAAATAGACAATTTAAACTTGTTTTGTTCTGAACTTAGTATTGATGTTTTGGTGGTAACCGAGCATGCTTTCAGGGAAAACAATATTAATTGCTTTAATTTGGGGGGGTTATAAATTAGCAAAAGGTTTTTGTAGAACAACACGAAATGGTGGGGGTGTTGCTATACTTATTAAGAGCTTTATAGCTTTTGCTAACTTTGGCACATGTGATCACCTTTCCTTGGATTCTGACTTTGAGTTAGTAGGTACTAAATTAAGATATCAGTCTCAGAGTCTAGTTATTATGGGATGTATCGAGCTCCTACAGGAGATATCAACATATTTTTTAAATGTCTTGATGAAGTCCTAAAAACGCTTCTTATAAAAAAGTTTAAATTTGTTATTTGTGGGGATTGGAATATAGATGTTTTGAGAGACCATACTAATAGGTACAGATTGAAGGATTTGCTGGCTACATATGGCTTGCGATGGTTGGTGAGCTCACCTACTAGAGTGACTGGATCCTCTGCAACCGCAATAGACAATGTCATTTCAAATATTTTTTCTAATAATATCATGGTGGAGATCATTCAATCCGGTATTTCTGACCACTATGCTCAGGGGATAAGTATTATGGACTTTGGTCCTAGGCATGTTTTCCAAATTAGAGAGATCAGGAATCTGCACCCAGGTAATATCAAACTTTTGAAATATCTTTTACATAGTGAAAATTGGGATAAATTAAATTATATTAACGGTACAGAAGCCAAATTTGAGTTTTTTTATGATTCATTCTTGTTCTTTTTAAATATAGCTTGTCCATTAAAAACAGTAAAGAGTAATATAAATAACAAGAGAATATAATCAATGGATAACAAAGGGAATTATAATTTCCCGGCAAAAACTAAAACTGTATTATGAAATAAACAAGTCAACAAATAATTAATTATTTAGAGATTTTTACAAAAAATATAAAAAAAATTTATAGAAAATTATTAATGCTGCTAAATCTTATGAAATTAATAAAAAAATCATAACTTCCAATAATGTTGCCAAGGCATCTTGGAAAATGATAAATAAGTTGAAATCTAACAAAAAAGTTAATGAGTTACCAACAGAAATAGAAATAGAGGGTAAAATATGTTGTGACCCCAGTATAGTCTCAAATGCTTTTAATAATATCTTTAGCAGTATTGCACTTCCTGGACAAACAATAGGATCAGCTAATAAGAGGACTGTTTGGGTGCCGGCTTCCATGATGCTTTCACCTGTGTCGGGAAAGGAAATCGCTGAAGTTTTGAGGCAATTAAAATCAAAACACTCCTTTGATATTGATGGTGTCTCTACCTGGCTCATTAAGCAATGTTCAGAAGAACTTGTAGAGCCCCTTATATTTTAATAAATTCATCATTTTCCGAGGGTGTCTTCCCCAGTAAATTAAAAAGCGCAAAAGTCATTCCCTTATTTAAAAAGGGTGAAAAACTTGATGCTAAAAATTATCGACCAATTTCCTTGCTACCAGTATTCAGCAAAGTCTTTGAGAAGCTTTACCTAATCAGGCTGTTGGGTTTCTTGGAAAAGTTTCAGATTATTTCAAAAAATCAGTTTGGATTTCAGAAAGGGAAATCAACAATTGATGCCATTGTCAATTTGATTGACTATATCGTTCAGAGTCTGGAAAAAAGTGAAAGCATTATAAGTATTTTGCTTGATCTCTCCAAGGCTTTTGACTCTGTACATTTTGAAATAATGCTGGAAAAACTTGAATTGATTGGAGTGAGGGGAACACCTCTATCTTGGGTAGACAGTTATTTGTCCAACAGGACTCAACGTGTACAGGTTGCAGGAAGGCTTTCTAATAAAAACCTAATTAACCACAGGGATCAGTTTTAGGACCCGTTTTATTTCTTTTATATATAAATGACTTATGCTCATCTGTATGTATTGATAATTTGGTTCAGTATGCAGATGACACAACGATTAGCTTAGGAGCAAGAAATGTTCAAATCCTTGAACAGAAAGCGTTTATCGAAGTCAATGCTGCAAGTCAGTACTTTACTGAAAATAATTTAACTGTCAATCAAGACAAAACAAATTATTTATACTTTAACTTAAACAAAAATAGTGCAAGGTTCAGGCCAACTGTTATGTTGGGGGATAATATTATTAAAGAGGCTAGTTCTGCTAAATTTTTGGGGTTGGTCATTGATAACCAACTAACTTGGAAATTTCATACAGACAATATATGCAAAAAACTTTGCTCTGGAATTTTTGTATTAAGAAATCTCAGGCACTATTGTAATCTATCCACAATGTTAACAGCCTACTATGGGCTTATACATCCTCACTTGAACTATGGAATCATAGTATGGGGTGATTGTTCATCTCAACAAGTGAAAAGGCTTTTTAGATTACAAAAAAAGTCAGTACGGCTTGTAGCACATATAAATAATATGGGGTCATGTAGAAATGCTTTTCGGGAGCTAGGAATATTGACACTTCCTAGCAGGGGCGCACCCAGAATTTTGGTTTGGGGGGGGCTTCTCTAGTATCAAACGTGTCCATTATATGACCTTTAATGACCAGTAATACCTAAGTAATTTAGTTGGCCTATTACTATATTGTTCTGCAGGACTGTAAAAGTACATGACTGCATGCTGCATGATTACCAGATGATTGAGTAAGCTAGAAGAAACTATCTGGGGCCTGTTTCATGATAAACTACAAGTTAATAATAATATTATTGTAAATCAGCTATTAGCTCAATGGAAATCTCTTTGAAATTACAAGGTAAAGCTTGTGGATTAGATTGTAGTTTATTATGAAATGAGCCCCTGGAATAATTTATACCTTTAAGTAGTTTTGAAGTTTTCATAGAAATACAATATTAGTATTTGGGAAAGAAATAATACAATTTAAATTTTGAATGTGTAAATTTAATGATAACACAATGAAATTGAGATGTAAGTTAAAGCAAGATAATAATTCACAAAATGAAATCTAGACGTCTGGACGATTTTTTGAGAACAGAAACTACCTCTGTATTAGTCACTTCAATTTCCCGGTGAATATTCAATGCTGCCAGGCCACTCAGTCTGTTTGTACCCATGGTATTTCTAAGATAGGTCTTTAATCGACGTAATGTAGAGAATGACCTTTAGCTGTACTTGTAGTCACAGGGATAGTACACAATATTCTCAACAATGTGTGTATATTAGGAAACAAGTCCTTGTCACATAAGTTCAACAAATCAATTGCATTACTTGGTATGTTGGTGTGGGTCTTGAAGCTTTTGTGCCACAATTCAAACTCAGCTTTGAGTAGGCTTTCGTTGTTTCCGCAACTTTCAATTAAGACATTTTTATAAAAACTACACAGTGGTTGTATTGTCTGTATACGTAGACCTAAATACTTTTTACTAAACGCTTGCACTCTTTGATTCAATCTATGTTTGACATTTATTATATTTAAAAAAGTGAAAAATTAATATAGCTAACCCAAGGTCCATGTCCATGGGGGGGGGCTTAAGCCCCCAAAGCCCCCCCCCCTGGGTGCGCCACTGCTTCCTAGCATGTATATTTTTGAAGTCATTTTATACATTAAATACAAGTGTAAAACAACACTAAATAAGGATGTACATGATTATGGTACCCGATTTGGAAGTTACTTACGTCTAGGCCAACATAGGCTCAGTAAGCACAAAAAGCTACCATCACAAGCTGGTGTAGCATTGTTAAATAAATTACCTGATAGCTTAAAAAATATTGAAAATTATGTCACTTTTAAAAAAAGCCTTAGACGACTTTTGTTGTCTGGATCCTTTTACTCGGTGGAGGAGTTTATTGACTGGTAGTATTCCTCAGCTCTTGCATATTCTTGTGGTCGGGTGCGAGCATGTGCTGGAGTTTGTAGGGGACTGAATGTTTCATAAGTTGGTACTTTGATTGTTTAAGTTGTTGAATTTAGTCCTGTTTCTGTATTTATTTGTATTGTTGGTTTTACTATTGTTATTATTCTTTTAGAGTTTTATTATTTATTAATTTTTAGGTGCTATATCTGCTATTGTTATTTTGGGTTTATTATGTTATGTATAGGACTAAGCTGTAGTTATTATAATGACGTTGCTATGCACCTTGTGGTGTTTCTGCTATAAATAAATAAATAAATGTGAGGACCAAGTCTTCTCCGTCCAGACTTTAACAACATTTCTCAGATGGCTTTTAGACCTCCCACAGAAAGGTTCTGGACCAATGAAGGGCTTATTAGCTCCTATTCTAGCAAATCTATCTGCTGCCTCATTGCCCTTGATACCTACATGGCCAGGCATCCATTTAAGAGTAACTTCATTGAGCCTAGCCATGTCATTCACTGCTTCAAAACAGACCCAAACTAGCCTTGATCCAAAGGTGAATGATTCATTCAAGTGCCTTTAAGGCTGCTTGGCTATCAGATAGGATGTCAATCCTAACTCCCTTAATCCCTCTTTTGAGGATTTCACAAGGCGCAGAGATTAATCGCAACGACCTTCGCCTGAAAGATCGATGGTAAGGATCCCATAGCCTTAGATAAACTACACCTAGGACCATAGACTCCTGCACCAACTCTGCTAGCCATTTTGGAGCCAACCGTATACCATTCTTGAATGTATCCATGTCCAGCACTACCTGCCTCCTGGAGACCATCTATCTTAACTGTGAAGGAGTGGTTGAAATTTAGTGTCCTTCTCATCACATCAGACACCATTGAGCCCATGAAGCTCTTGCAATATGATCAGGTGACCTACCAGATCTCCTGGTTTAAAGTTATGGGTCCCCATCATCGCCAGGGCAGATCGCAATGCAACCCCACGCACATAAATGTGCAGAGGAGGCAGGTTGAGAATATACCTCCATAGCTGATGTGGGACAAGAGCGCATGGCTCCACAAATCCCTAGGCACGCTAGCCTTTGTAGTTTTTGCAGCCTGTTTTTGGCACCAGTCTGTTTGACCTTCTGCCACCATACCAAGGCCGCATATGTGATAATTGGCCTACTGTTTTATCATTTGAAGAAATGTTTAAATTAAGGCACTGTTGTATGGAAGCAAAGTTTAAGAATGTTCCATGAACTTTTTATTCGTGCAATCCCATTTCCCCCTCAAGAAATGGGTTTCCTAACATGAATCAGTGGCGGTTCTAGACTGGGGCAGGGGGGCAGCCGCCTCCCCATGAAATATTTTATTAGGAGCTTAGTTTGGAGACAAAAAATATTAAAAATGTTTTGAGACTTAAGAGTTTTTATTCTGAAACTCAGTCAGTTTTAATTGCCGATCCCGTAAACACGATTGAACTGATTATTACAATTATTTGAATATTTTGGTTATTTCTTAAACGTCAACCGTACAGGCTTATACTGTTATATCTCGCTGGTTTTGTTTTTTTACTGAGGGGACTTGCGTAGAGGTGTGGGTGAATAATAAAAAAACTGTTTCAATCAACACTTTCGAAAAAAAATAAACAGATCTTAATTTTTGTGATTTAAGTGATTATTTAATTTTTATCCACGGATATGCTGAAATAGAGTGTTTGGAGGGTGATTTTTCGTTTTAAATAACTAATACATTTTCACTACAATTAAAAAATCACTACTAAGCAATCAAGTCATCACACACTACTGTTAACATTTAATACGGAAGCAATAAATATACTTTGAGAGATTATTTATCTCGCCAAAGCCAAGAGCAACTCCAATTCGGCATTGAACCACCAACTAGGAAAAGCATAAACAGTTGGTTTAACTGGCAAATTGGCAAGACCGTAGTCTTGGTGGAAGACAGCATCTGTTCTATAACAATGGCTGCTTATCTGTAACTGAAAATGACTTTATTGAAACTTTTATGACTAAATTTGGAATAAATTTTGAGTGGGAATGAGATGGTGGATCGATGGAATACACTGGGATTGACTACAAAAGTGTGTGGTGTTTAAGAATAGAGCTTGGATTTTTGGATACTTATGGCGGTTCGTAAACCAGACATAAGGGACGCTTTCTTCTGACCTGCGCAGGTGCAGGATCAGAGATGATCTGTTTGATGTGTGTGTGTTGAGACCCTTCGGCTCTGTGTTTGACTATATGTGTTAATTTTAGGATGAAGTCCTCGAGTGTGGGGATTTTGTGCCCTTGAGAGATGGTGACGTTCGATACGTACCATGGGGAGTTGGTGATCCAACGGAGAATTTTGTTCTGGAAGTAATCCAACTTTTTCTTCCAAGAAACAGATAGCAAAGAGTATCAAGCTGGAGCTGCGTGCA
The DNA here is from genome assembly GCA_018207615.1 of Philaenus spumarius. Lineage (NCBI taxonomy): Eukaryota > Metazoa > Arthropoda > Insecta > Hemiptera > Aphrophoridae > Philaenus > Philaenus spumarius. The sequence goes on along the minus strand of JAGFPH010012336.1, from coordinate 21,627 downwards.
TAAGTACTGGTCTGATATATGTTTTGTACAAGGACAATCTGATACGAAGTGGTAGGGGGCTCTTGGCGTGAATGACTGGAAGGAGTCTGCCACGGACGGATTTAGCCCTTGACAGAGTTTGCTTGGCGTGATGGGACAGGTTTAATTTAGCGTCAAGCGTGATTCCAAGGTATCTGACTTTGCGGGTCCATGCTATGGGGGATTTATTTAGAGTTAATCGGACTTTAGGAAATCTACGTAGTCGAGAAAATTGGATGGCTTGCGTTTTATCTGTGTTCACTGCAGTTCTCCACTTCCTGAGCCACGGCTGTAGGGCATCCAACTGTTGTTGAATGACCGACGAGCCATATTCCAGGTTCAGAGTCCTGTAGTAGAACATAGCGTCATCAGCAAAGAGTCGCAGTGATACTTTGGAGATGACTGGAATATCTTTAATGTACAGAAGGTACAGTAACGGACCAAGAACTGAGCCTTGGGGAACTTCTGCCTCGATGGGTCTAGAAGTAGAAAGTGTACCTTCGACAGCAACCTGCAACTATCTGCTGTCGAGGTATGATCTTATGAGATGTACATAGCATGGAGGAACTGGGCTGCGGGCTAGTTTGTAAAGCAGGCCTTCGTGTCATACTTTATCAAAAGCTTTTGATATGTCCAGGAACACTGCAATAGATTGATTTTTGTTGTTGAAGCCATCAGAAAGGTCGTTGAGAACTTTTACAAGTTAGAGTGTTGTGGAATGTTCACTTCGAAAGCCAAATTGCTCAGGACGAATGATGTCTTTGAGATGTTGGGTGAGCAGGGAGTAAACTAATCTCTCAAAGACTTTAGAAATTGTTGGAAGTAAAGAGATGGGCCTGTGATTTTCAGGAAAAAGAGCCGATTTTCCGGGTTTCAATTTCAACAAACTGAATGTCTCTTTGCAAAGGAAAAAGCCCGGACCAACCACAGAAGTCAAAGGATAACATTAGACGAATAGAAGGCAGTTTTGTTCGTAGTCCAAGTAAGACTACCAAAATAACTATAACTATAATATAACTGTAGTAGAGAACTAGGAATACTTCAACCAACTGTAAGGCTAGGAACAGACGAGACACCGGTGTACGGGACACTGGTAGCGGTCGGTGTCCGTGATCGGTAGCCGACTCAGACACTGCAGAGACACCGGTGTCTCTGACATCACAGCTACTTTCTATTTATTTTCGAAACATTCAGAATGTTCATAGTTTCTGTCAGTAGGTTTAGGCGATATAATTTATCAATATACAGAAGACTTCATTGCAGCAATGTTTTTTCAAAGTTTTATTAGAATATTCGTTAAGTCCCACAAACAAGGTCGATTAAGAATAATATTTATAAATAACTAGGTGTCAAAATTTTCTACTGACATTTTTATATTAAATACCAATTAATAATTGTTGTAAATTTGTAGAAAATATAAATTATAGGCCTAATTAAAATTTTAAAAAGTTAATGTGTGCGTTCGTGGGACCCCTGACAGGAACGAAGTTCTTCACGCCTTTTCTTCAATTATTTTACCAGCCTTAATGGCAACATACACATATAATTATAATCTTTCAATTGCCGTTTAGTATTAGATTGTTTTTTATACAAATATTTACAGTTGCCAAACGTTTAATGTTATTATATAATGAATTAATTATAACATCAAAGCTAAGATGGTAAACACAGTTAAATGTCCATTAATTGTAGCCAAATAGGCCTACATTCAATAAACATAAAATGTTTTTTCTTCAGTCTAGGCCTAACCTAAAATTATTGTGTGTATGTTTTAATACATACAATAATTTTAGGTTAGGCATAGACTTAAAATTACTTTCTAGGCCTAACCTAAAATTATTGTTTGTAATATGTTGCCGTTAAGGCAGGTAAAATAAATAAAATATACACACAATAATAAAATTTTAGGTGAGGCCTAGACTGATAAACGAACATTTTATGTTTATTGAATGTATTGACAATTAATAGACATTTAACTATGTCTATTCATATATTAAAATTTTCTACTGACATTTTTATATATTTTACCAATTAATAATTTTGTTGTGAATTTGTAAAATTTAAATGATAGACCAAATTAAAATAAATACTATAATAATGGAACAATTTAATAAAACTCAAAGGATTAAAAAAACGTAAAACACAAAAGCTTTCACACGTAAACAATTTACTAATTTTTAAATGGTGGCGCGCTACTAGTGTCTCGTCTGATAGTCACAATTCAAACGAATGCCCTTGTGGAATCCCGTACACCGTCCGGTGTCCCAGATTCTCGCGGGGAGAGACACCATAGAGCCACAGAATCTGGTAGCGCGCTACTTAGTGTCTCATCTGTTGATACACATTTTATTGATAGTAGGCCTACATTTAGTGTCCCGTACACTAGTGTACCGTACACCGGTGTCTCGTCTGTTGTTAGCCTAAGGCAAGTTTTGAGACGACGTTTGCTGTACAAGCCCTATTATAAGCTTACAATTTTTGCAGGCTCTCCTTGAAAATGACAAAGAAAAGCGAATTGAATTTTGTGGGGATATGCTAGAAATAATGGAGGATGGCGCGCTTCTACCACGCTTAATTTTTAGCGATGAAGCTATCTTAGTGAAAAAGTGAATAGACACAATGTTCGCATATGGTGTCTGCAAAATCCTCATCCAATATTGCAATTTGAGAGAGACTCATTGAAGGTAAACATGTTCTGTGATTTATCACGGACAAATGTTATGGACAGTTCTTTTTTGTGGAAAACACTGTAAAAATGTGTAAAAAAACTCATGTCACATAGGAGGGGGGCGAGAGGATGGATGGGGCAGTCGGCGCGCTAACCCCAAACGAGTGGGCCAGCCCTTGTATTCTATAGCCCTGCGTCGCTATGGAGTTGGGCAAGGGGTGCGTCGCCCCCAAATAATTTTAAAATCCAAAAGTTGAAAAATTTTTGATTTTGAAAAAGTTGGAATTTTGATTTTTAGATTAAATTGCACGCAAAAACTCCAACTTTAACCTTGGATTTTGAAAGTTTTTGTTGTAAATTACCAACTTTCACAAATAACAAGCAGGTTATGATTTCCAATCCAAAAATGTGGGGCAAATCCAAATATTTCTGTACCAAATAAAAACACTGTCTTCTTTTAAATTATGTTCTGGGAAATTTAGTTTTAACCCTTGTTATTGTGGCAACACTGACATGCCATGCACTGCTCCAGGCCACCAGACCAGTGTTGCTAGATTTGGTTTTGTCCCAAAATGGAGAAAATTTTAAGTTTGCGGCAAATATTAGTGAAAAGAAAATGGTGGGGAAAATATGGGGAATGTTTTTCAATAGTGTGTGAACATGCTAAGATTCTTAAAAAAATATTAATAACTCTTAAAGTACTCAAAATAGCACTTGCAGTGTTAAAAACAATACTTGAAAGAAGTTCATTTTACAAAAAAAAAAAAAAATCCGAGGGTGAGCCTCCAGGGCCCATCTCCACTGGGATTTATTCCACACAACATAACCCAGAGCCCCCTTCTGTGCTTTTGGAACCCCCACACAAAAGTTGGGAAATATGGTCAAAATTGTTGGGAAATTTTAGATCTTACCACCTCTCCCAATAATTTGTGTAGCAACGTCCCGGCCACTAGTTACTACTGTCATAGATCATGAATATTAAAATAGATCTTGCATGCATACGGGGGCTGTGTGCCGAAAAAAAGGTTGTCGCGAAAATAGTGCATGATCGCGGCGCTATAGGTAGCGCTAGGGAGAAATCATTGGTAGCATTGGTGTTTCACACAGCTTCCGTCGTTTCCTCAATAGATAGCGCCACTATCGTCGAATTTCCAGTGGAACGAAATATTGCATTGGATTGGAGTTCTATTAGGTTATCCAATTACAATGCTACTGTGGTATTACCAATAGTTACTAAACGCTCTCGCTCTCCTTAGCATTGAATGAAAATGACTATGTACATAGCATTTTAAAACTATGTACATATTTTGACTGGCATTAGTAAATACATAGACAGTGTTGTTTATTTAGTAGTGTGTTTTATTTTCAACATGCTTTCTTGCATTGCATTGCATTGAATGACTGTTACTGAAACATATAATAATTCTTCCCCAGGGCAAGCCCTGTAGTCAATAGTGTACTTATATCTGCTTCCTACAAATTACAAGTACCTATTGGCTTTTCATACATTTTAGCATTTCAATCGCTGTTATTGCTTGATTGATATAATATAGGCCTACATTTTTCTTGGAAAATAGTTAAAAATACATTCATAAGGGCTAAAAATAAAACTGTTAATAGCTCAAATAGCCCCCAGAGAAGCTCTAAAACATGAGTTTTAGGCCTAGAGTTAAATATGCAAACAAAATTCCACACCCCTAGAATTCCGGAAAGGGGCGAAATTTAGAACTTTGGCCTAGTGTGTAAATAAATGATAATCCGGGCCTGCACGCCTTAAACTATGAAAAATAAAGAAATTAATTTGGTGCTTACCATAGGGTGGCAACGTTTGAAATTTAAAATAATTCGACCACGCAGCTGGACCGCTGACGTAAGTTGAGCAAATTTCCAAAATTAAGTTTATATGCCTATGTTTTAGGGTTTCACCAACAATTTGGGAAATAGGTCTACTCACGAAGGCGTTGATCAGCTGTCTGTGTGTACGCAATATATTAGTAGAATTTGTTTACGCCTAGTGGCCTCGCGAGTTTGCACCACTTGCTTCGAACCGGGTACTTTTATGGTATTTTACGTATTGGTCGATTTTGGGGGAACCAAGCGAGCTATAAGGTCGCGTAAAAAAGCAAAATGTGCAGAATAACATCCTACACTTATATTTTTAGAAAAACCTATAAAAAAATGTAATTCTCGTAATAAAAACCTCAAAAAATTGTTACTTCCGGTCAAAAAACGTACTTCCGGTTGTTGGATTTTTTTTGGCTAACGAACTCGTCCGAGCCACATAGACAACCAACACGTGTTCCAAATTTGGACCAAATCGGACTTAAAATGCGGCCGCTAGAGTGCGAACACACACATATATATATATGAATTTTAATGACACCCCAAAACGTGTTCTGGGGACCATGATCGGTGCTCATTTGCTACTCCCGACCTTGAGTCTCATAAGGGCCACTGCAATAGCTCATTTTTCCTATGGAAATTCGCTAATAAATAACCTGGATCAAATAATTGATCCAGGATTTACTGATCCAGGTATTTGATCCCGGTTGATGCAACCCAGCCTAAGTAAATCCAATACTTTGAAATTTATCGGTGAACATAACAATTAAATGTAGCAACACATTAACCAGGTTTAAACCATCGATGTATAAACACACTGGATTGCGCGCTGAGTAGTCTGAAAGGTTCGAGAAACGAGCCGGCCGGCGTGGAGCTTCCCCCTCCACTGGATGGCTAGACAAACGGTGGGCAGCGTGATAGATGGACAGTGATACACGTTGTTGTTGTTATATACAGTTCAATTCTTTGATTTATCCTCTACACTTTTTTATAATAATATGTCATTTTTGGGCAGAGGAAATAGTATTCCTAAATTACTATTCAAAACAGGCCTAGTTTTGTTAGCAGTCTTGTAGTAGGAACATAAAAACTGGTGTTTTCAAAATAAGAAATTTGAGATTGATCAATACTTTTATACAGTTCTATTTTAGAACTAAATTACGAAACTTTTTTACATTTATGAAAAAAATTACAAAAAATGTTTACTACTTTTTATATAGGCCTAAAGTTGAACTTTTTCCTTTCGTTACTAAACACTAGGGGCTCTGCCCCTGGACGCTTCGCTTCGCTTGCAGTTGGAAAATTCGCTAATGAATCTCGTTAATCTTTGGCTCGTTTGTACATTGTACAGGGTTTGGCGAGCGAAGCGATCAGAGGTCGAGTTCCTAATAGTAAATAAAATTATTATACATTTTAACGGAATTTTGTAACATTTCAAAACATCGCAAGCTACATTTACAAAGCTTGGAGTGCGTCAAAAACTTACTAAACTTGTTTTATTTAACAATGTTTAAAGTGTAATGTATACCTAGGTATACTTTTATGTAAATTAAATGCAGTTTAAAATGCTAATACAGATCATGTTTTTCATTATGGTTTTGGTTCAGTTTATTTTCCCCTAAACTTTTCCTTATCCTTATCCAACAACAATAATAATAGTTTAAACACAAACTGTTAATCTATATAATAAAAATGAATTAATTGCTGTTCCTTTGTAAGCGCATCACTTGAGAACGGCTGGACCAATTTGGCTATTTTTTAATTTTAAAATGTTCATAATAGTCCGAACTAGATTATCATATAAAGACAAATTTGAAAAGTTTTCCGAAAAAGTTTCAAATTTAGAAAAAACTAAACAGCCTCTTTTGTATGGACTCAAGACCATAGGGCACAAAAACAGCTGTTCGAATAAAAGCTTAGCAACACGTCATGTTTGTTTACATTCATTACCATAGCAATTTTAATCAGCATTTATAATCAGCTTCTTATTCTTCAAAACCAACTCCTTTTTTTTACGTTAGATTGACCAACTTAAAACAAACAAAAACAAAAAACAACTAAAATTGCTTACTATATTTTAATTCAATTCAAACATTGGTTGTTACATATTATATATAAAACAACTGATTTTCATCAAAAACTGAACATAATTTTAGGTTAGGCCTACAATGAACTAAAACACGTTTATTTCCAACCAATTGGGCTAATTTAGAATCAGGTTTTTTACAATTTATCACAACTATCAGTTTTTTTAGATTAGGTAAAAACAAACAAAAGGTTTACTGTATTATCGATAAAGGTTTACAAACTATAGATCTAAATTTGTGTAGTATATTCTTGTGGCATAAAAATCATTTTGCAATTCGATCACTTAAGTCAATGGAATAACTTTACTAACTTTTAAATTAAATCAAGCAATAGCGAAGCATTGCTGGGTCCACTAGTTTACCATAAAAATAAGTGTTACATACTGTATAACAATTAAATATTGTTTAGAAATTAAAATGATTATTTTATAAATAATGTTTGGTGCCGTTGTTGAAGCTGAGCAAAATAAATTAAAACATTTGTGAGCGTTGCATTAACTTTGAATGCTTCACGTGTTGTTGCTGTCCCTCCAGTGGTGGGGGAAGCGGCTAGGCCAGCCGGACCGTTTTCAATACACGCAGCCAGCGATCCAGTGTGTTTATACATCGATGGTTTAAACCAATCCCGATTCCCGATTGAGAGGAATGGTGAGTGGTGAGTTTCCCTCCAACCTTCAGCTAAACATCCAAGAAGGAGGAAATAGTAATGCCAATTTTGTTTCCTATAAAGGTTATATTTTACAGTCCAAATAATAGAAACGTTATAAACTTTTTTTTTCCATAATTTTGTATAATATAAACGTAACCAAATGTACCGGTAAATTTTATTTATAGGTGAGATTTTATTATAGAAAGTGTAAGAAAATCGTTGTAATTACATTAAATAATTATACGAATATGTAATTTGAATTAGATTTAATGAATAATAATTATATGTAATAGAATTACATAATAATGAAATTATTTCATTATATTGGGGAATTTTTATGTAGCTGGTGGGAAAATTACGTGTATAGCAGGCAACACTGAGAAGTGAGAAGGGCTTCGCTTTCCAGTGTTCCCAACTTAGGGGTTTCCCCCCAAATTTAGGGGGTAAATAAGTGGGATGTGATTTTTTTAGGGGCTTTATATTTTTAGGGATTTTTAAATTTAACTTTTTATATAAAATTTTTTATTGAGAAAAATAAAGGTGTAAAAATATAGGTTCTGGGATAATTCTATCTAGCCAATTCCTAGCTAGGCCTACTTAGCAACATCTAGTACAGTTCCTCGTTACTAAGAATGCGGAGTTATATGAAAAACGAATACGTTGATTGTTGCATACTAGTTTACTTGTTTAATTTAAATTCGGACTAGCATTTGTGACGGTTGCAATTTCAAACTCAAGTGTCGAACGCTCATTCTCATTCAAAAATAAGTTGCATATTGTCAAAAATAAGTTGCGGAATAGACTATCTATCGAAATGCTACAAAGTATGATGATGGTCCGATTCACGTTGCATCGAAATGGTGGATCTTGCGATTTTGCACACAATTTAATCCATCGACTAAAATGTTAAGTTTATTTAATGTAACATGTATGATTTCAAAATGTCAGAACAGAAGAAAACGAAATTGTATTTGAAGTATTAAATAATTTATAAATAAATAATATTAAAAAAATATTACAGAATATTATTTATTTTATTATTAATATTTATTTATTATTGTTAATTTATTATTTTTTACAGAATATAATTTTTTAGGGGGATTTCCTAGTAGGGCCTAATTGTGGCGATTTTAGGGGTTTTTAACTTTTGCTTAGGGATAAATATTTTTGGGAGTTGGTAACACTGTCGCTTTCTCCAGAGATGATAATATCAAGCCAAGACACAGTAAAATAATAATAATAATACTTGGCTCCGTCGCTCTCCTCCAACTATAATAAGCGGCAATTCGAGAATCGGCTGAATCGAATGAATTGTTGGAGTCCAGAGTTCACTGAATGTGGGGTTGGGGAGTGTTATGAATTTTGCTTTTGTAAAGCGATTTTTGGTTTGTTAATTTGTTATGTTAGATTTGTTTTAGATTGTTTATAACTGATTTCCCGCGTATTCTACATGTTAAATCCCAGGCGAAAATTTACTATTCGACCCTAGGCTAACCTATGACAACATAAGTGCAAAAATAATACAAAAAATAGCCTAAAGGTTCTAACATATAGTATTAAGTCACTGTATGTTTACCTGTATTCAACATTTAACAGTAGAATGTAAAACAACTGCATTAACGAATATTTTTTTTGCCTGCAAATAAATCAGCCTAGGCCTAGGGTACTAAATTTAGGCCTAAATCACATAAGTAGTTTTTGATTTTAATTTGTTATGTTATATTTGTTTTAGATTGTTTATCATTGATTTCTCGAGATCAGTGAAGTGTCTAATTTCATTATATATAAAGGAAAAAGGGATATTTAGTGTAATTCTATTAAAACCTGTGGTCAACATGTCATACACTAGAACCAGTTTTCTAAAAATGTGGCTAAAGTCTACATTAGGACACCTCACAATGAAAGCTTTAAAAAAAATAGCCTAAAGTTTTAACTTTCAGTATCTAGTCACAGTAGGCCTGTTTTCCTAAAAAAAAAAATGGAGAGTAAATTTGCTATACTACCCTCGGCTGATATTTTTGCAGATGATGACCCCTTGTTTTACACTCTACTCTTAAATGTTGAATATAAGTAAGATCTTTAAGCTATTTATATATACTTACATTTCTGTTGGCGTAGGGTCGTATAGTAAATTATTGCCAAAAAGCTTAAAGGTGTAAATTTACCCCCAAAAACACTAGAGACTAGTCTCTGAAATTTCTTAATATTATAATAAATTATAAAATAGTTTATTAGTATTGTTATATTTAAATTAATACAAAACCTACCTAACTAACCTGTTACAGGCTACTATATATTACAGTTAAAGATCTAAAGTTAATGCTCCTGCTAAGCTAGATATGTTGATAAAATTATATAGGTACCGTAGGCTAGTAGTTTATTTATTCCTGGCGTAAAATTTACAACAAGCCTCCTCGCTATATATTAAGGCTGTGGTGGCAACCAATGAGCAAGAAAATGCTCTAGAATGTAATCATATTTAATTATATTGTTAAAAGAATTAAATCTATATGCTAAAATTTACAGCAGGACACTTCACCATCCTATTGCAACAGAAGTGCCAATGTATGTGCAAGAAAATTCTCTAGGCCTAGTACGTAATTGTAATGTTTAATTCAATTTCTAAACGTCTTAAATAAATCCAAACATAAAATGCAATTTACAAATTTTTTTGTAGGTTAGGCCTACTTAATTATGAACAGAAAATAAAACACTAAACCTAAACACAATTCACAATTGATTTAACTCGGGAAATATTAGCCTATATCAGACTAATCTTTTGAATGACATCAGACTACACATTCGAAAGTAAATTTATACGATTGCTGGACTATGCTATTCCTATAATTTTACAAAAAATTTGACATCACTAAATAAAATATTGCTTATAATAAAACAGAAACACAAAAAATGTTCTTTTTCCAAAATTCTATACACACAAATTTGCATCGTTAACTGTACTTTACTACACACTAGGAATATTCGATATATAGGCCTACATTGAATCAATAAGATGCATAATATAACAAGAGCCCAAATGTGGGTCTATTTGATACATCAATTTATTTTACAAAAATAGCCTGAAGTTCTAATTTACTGTCTCTAGTCTAATTTGTTAAAACATATATAGGTTGGTAACAACAATTAAGTTGTTTTTTATAGGCAGCCTTGTAGCCAAAAAGTTATTGTGAAGATCATGGTTAAGAAAAGTAGATGTTTCAGAGGATGATATAAACCAACCTGAAGGTGCTTTTTTTACCTTAGAACCACAAACAAAAATATAATTGATGATGGTTTTTGACTGATTATAAAAAATATGTTTTCTTTTTCAGATTATAGGAATTTTGTGTAGGCCTACATCATGAATACAACAAACTGTCGTGATTCCAATCACTTGGAAAATCTCTTTGCAAATCTTCAATCACTTTCATTCCAAGATAAATTTACTGATTTGCGTTTTGTGTGTGCCAATGGAGAAACTGTGAATGGCCACAAGCTACTATTTTGTTCAGTGAGCAAGCAATTGAAAAAGGTAAATTAAAGAGTTCTCTGACAGGTAAAGCAGGAAGGTTATTTTCAGATTTCAAAACAAAACAAAAAATAATTTTCCGGTTCAACAAAAAGTAGTTTTGGGATGACAGGATTTTGTTATTTCTTTAGAACCTCGTTGTTGAAATTTAGCAGTAATTTTCAACAACTATCTTTTATGGATTCTATTATTTGAGCTAAGTTTAATATAAAATGGGCAAATTGTTTTTAACTTTACTAATTGAATTTTGTATATATAATGTCTATACAGATTCTATCATACTCTAAATGTAAATGGACAAAACCAAGTATAATAAACTATATAATTCACATATAGTACACTGAAGACATACAATACCAGGTTGGTACCTGACAAGATCACATTGGTTTGGTTCTTCAACCAGTAGTCTCTGTTGTAATTTCATTGAGTAACAGGCTGATTTCACATTTACTGTACCGATACATCAACAGACTTCTTTCACGCTTACCGGCATGACACCGATATAGCAACAGTACCAATATCGACTGACTTCTTTCACACTTACCGGCATGACACCGATACAGCAACATTACCGATATCGACAGATTTCTTTCACACTTACCGGCATGACACCGACAGCAACATTACCGATATCGACAGACTTCTTTCACACTTACCGGCATGACACCGATACAGCAACAGTACCAATATC
>JAGFPH010012336.1:0-10133 GCA_018207615.1 Philaenus spumarius | reverse complement strand
TTTCACACTTACCGGCATGACACCGATACAGCAACAGTACCAATATCGACAAACTTCTTTCACACTTACTGGCATGACACCGATACAGCAACAGTACCAATATCGACAGACTTCTTTAACACTTACCGGCATGACACCGATACAGCAACAGTCCGATATCGACAAACTTCTTTCACACTTACCGGCTGACACCGATACAGGAACAGTACCGATATTGACAGACTTCTTTCACACTTACCGGCATGACACCGATACAGCAACAGTACCAATATCTACAGACTTCTTTCACACTTACCGGCATGACACCGATACAGCAACAGTACTGATATTGACAGACTTCTTTAACACTTACCGGCATGACACCGATCAGCAACAGTACCAATATCGACAGACTTCTTTCACACTTACCGGCATGACAACGTTACAGCAACAGTACCGATATCGACATACTTCTTTCACACTTACCGGCTGACACCGATACAGGAACAGTACCGATATTGACAGACTTCTTTCACATTTACCGACCCTACGCCGATACCAACACTTAAATAGTAGGCCTATTGAACTACTATATAAAAGAGTTTAACTTCTACTCACCTATTTTTCTATTTTCTGCATTAGTGAGATTATCGTATCCGTCTTCTAAATATGAGAATATTTCTTGCCAGTTTTTTTCTCTGATTACTTTATTAGCGAATTTCCATAGGAAAAATGAGCTATTGCAGTGACTCATATGGTAAGACCTAAGGTCGGGAGTAGCAAATGAGCACCGATCATGGTTCCCAGAACATGTTTTTGGGTGTCATTAAAAATCATATATATATGTACATATTTATGTGTTTGCACTCTAACGACCGCATTTTAAGTCCGATTTGGTACACATGTTGGTTCTCTACGTCACTCTAGCCAAAAAAATTCAACAACCGGAAGCACATTTTTTGACTGGAAGTAACTATGTTCAGAGATTTTTCCTACGAGAATGAATGTTGTTTAGAGTTTTTCCAAAAATATAAATCTAGGATGACATTCTGCACATTTTTTTTTTTTACGCGACCTTACAGCTCGCTTGGTTTTCCCAAAATCGATCAAAACGTAAAATACCATAAAAGTACCCGGTTCAAAGCCATGTGGTGGATTCTACCGTGGGGTTGGCGTGCGAAGCACGCAATCCACTGTGAATTGAAAATACTTCCAATGTGCGGAATGGCATGCGAAGCATTTTGCAGCTATTCAGCACCATCGTGAATAGATCTATTTTAGAAATTGTTGGTTGAAACCCTAAAACATTTAAACTTAATTTTGGAAATTTGCTCAACTCACGCCAGCGGTTCGAATTATTTTTATTGTCATAGAATATAGTTGAACTTGTACACAAACTGGGTTTACTTTCGACAAGTTCAATTAAAGTTATAATATTTAAATTTAGCCGTATAACTAACCATGTCCAACAGTCGAAAATATTTTCACAAACCAAATAATATTTATTTTATAAATTATAACTTTCAATAGGCACACACCACAACGAACTGAGACGGTAGCGTACCGATGAAGACGGGAGACCTGCAGCTCGCTGACATGTCGGTGCCTGCAATGATGCGACATCAACATGTTGGTGAGCATGAAAGCTACTCTTAAGTTTAAGTTAGTTTTCGTGACCACTGATATCGGGTCGGTGTTGTGTCGGTAAGTGTGAAATCAGCCAAAGGAGGATGTTACATGTTAACAATAAAAGAGCAGAGTAGCACACTGACAAAGGTATTAGATACAAAGACGGTTCTGATTAATGATTTTCCTGAAAATGTTGTTAATACTCAGTTATTATAAATTTTCTGAAATGATATTTTACTTTGTAATTGTTTTTAACCCCAAAAATAAATTTGGCTGCTTGAAATCATTACTGTTGATGATTTGGTTGCTATGATAGTTTTATTGATTAAGAACAATTCCACCAAGGCACATGCTTTTACATTCACATGTATTAATACAGTATCATGAATAACAAACATTCCACACTCGTCTTGGACTTTATCTTATTAGAAATGCAGTACAACCTCGTTAAGTCGGCCCCCTTTAAGTCGGATCTCCGGGTAACTCGGACCGGTTTGCAATAAATAAAAATATGCATTAGCGCTATTGCTTTATACGAGCGCATAATCGTAGCGTATTGCACAGTGATCGTGTTTCCGCCGAGTTTGCTCGAAGCTGATGTTACAGAAACTTACAAACTTTTTCACCAAAAATTAGACATACCTGTACAGTCCACAGATGTGTTTTTTGTTTTATTGTGATAAGTAAATATCTTTAAAGTGTTTTTCTCCGTAATAAAGGAAAATATTGTAAGTGTACAGTGTATTTTCATTTTTTTTATATTTTATGCTTTTTCTCCGGCTAACACGGATTTTCGTTATGTGGGATCGGCCGCTGTCCCGGCTGGTCCGATTTAACGAGGTTGTACCGTATCTCTAAACTATAAATCTGATTACATTGGCTAGCTTTGGACACATTCAAAATATGAACAAAGAAATATAAAATTGAAGCGCTTTTTAAGGCAAACCAACGGTATTGACAAATTTAACTTTATTAAAAATGTTTCAAAATAATCTGGATTACGTTTTCATAAAATTTACCACGGGAGACCCCTGCGTGCTCTGCACACGGACCCCGTTTAATATTTAAATCATTAATAACTTATTTGGTATAATTTATAACAGCAATTATAATAAAGGTTAAAAAATAACCAGCACGGCTCAGGTCTGTACTTAAACAAAAACCTAACCTAAGAAGTTAATAATACAAAAAAAATTCAATTTTTGAAATCAGCTGTTAATGAAAATATTATAGCAAACAGCTGATTTCTCTACCAACTCTAAACATATGTTATTACTATTTATTTTGGTGCTCACAATTCCCGTAAAATAATTAGTATAACTTGTGTCATTTTTATGTCCAGAAGATGATGCGTATATTCGACGTTGTGTCAGAATTTCAAAGCAAACATTCGAAGATTTTAGATTTTGAACAAACATTTACCTTTTTATTTATATAGATTGGATTTTTTTATTTGTTAGCTGCACCAATTACTAAAAAAAAAAAAAAAACATTTCGATTGAAAGTAAATCTGCAAATATTGAATCTTAACAATAAAATTAAACTTTCACTGATATGAGTCTTTTTAAATTGTTAAACAAATAAGTAACATTGTGCAGTAGAACTTGGATAATTCAAACTTCTTTAATTCAAAATTACCGTTAATTCGAAGTTTCGGTTCGGTTCCTTGAACTCTATATGATTTCAATGTAAAAACATTATGGATAATTCGAAGTCAACTTCTTTAATTGGAAGTTTTTTTCAACACTAAAAATAAAATATTGTGCTGTGAAAGGGATCGCTGGATAAATAGGTCACTGTCTGGTAGAAAGGGTGCAGGACATACGTGTTTGTACACATATTGTAATTCTAGACGCGGTACCGGCTTCCAAGAATTTTGTCTTCCGAGAATTCTCTAGGTACCGATACTGTAGTTTGTCGATTGATGCTCTGCCCAATCTCTGTCTGTTGTTAAATCTCGACAAAACCTTTTGTAACCAGAACAATCATCTTGTTTATTGACACTTGTACTGTGCATAACTCTATCCCACTTATGACCAACATTACGGTTATTTTTATCGAACATGACTTCAGTTGTACAGCCAATGGATCAGGGCATTATAAAAAATGTGAAGCATTTTTACCGGCTACTTATTGTACAAACGCTCTTGACAGATTCATTGGAAAACAAAAATTGAAAGATCGGTATCCTTCAAGCAGCAAGAATGTGTCACAATGCATGGTCACAAGTTATTTAAAAAAAAAGTTGTATTCGTTAAGAAATCTGACTAGCATCCAAGTGAAATTTTTAGAAGAAGTGAAAAACAAAAAATGTGATGGATTTAGAAGACGTTGAAGATTCCCCAATCCCTACAACGACTGAGGCTCTTCAGCAATTGCGTGAATTTCGGCGGTACATTGAACTACTAACCAGCGTAAGTGAAGCTGTTTTTTCACTCTCTTTACGTACTTGAGGATTTTGCAAATGTAAAAACAATTAATTCTACAATGCAATCGAACATTTCACAATACTTTGTTAAAGTACAGTATATATTTTTGATTATATTGTACATAATAAAGAAGCATAATTTACTTTTGATTGGTGAAAATAAACCTTATATATTAAGCATATTCAACATAGTTTTTATTTCAATCATTTTGAGAACCTAAAAATAAAAAAATTATGTTACTTTTATAATTCGAATTTTTACAATGGTCCCTTCAGCTTCGAATTATCCAAATTTTACTATAGTTATTTTGATTTTTATTCTGTAGTATTAAGTTCTGCATATTACAGTGAGAGTAGGGCAAAGCTAACGGTCTTCCAGCTCAGGCCCAGAATATGACCACTAATAGAGGAGAAGGTCAAGAACTGTGTACTAGTAAACAAAATATAGTTTTATGGTTTCTATATGTATATTTTTATGTTTCAGATGATATCAGACCTTCCTTCAGGGCTGGATACCGTAATCATCAACGTGCCCGACATTGTCCGTACCAAACTCAGTTGTATAGTAGAGTTTCTATACACTGGGGTTTTGAAAATTTTGCCGCAGGAGTTTGTTGAATATCAGGAGATTTTGACGCTCTTAGGGATAGAATTAGATAATCTGGTAAGCTTTTTCTATACTTCGATAGAACGTACTGCATGTATTCATTCAATTAGTAAAATTCAGCTGCTCGCTTCGCTTATCAAACCCTAGCGGCGACCCATGGCAAAGCCAATGTAAACAGATTATTGTTACTCTGATTTTTTCACAGAAATGACGATTGAGCAATGACCTATACATAACTGTTGTATGACAGAGAATACATTAGTTACGACCATCCCCAGTAAATCAAATTGTGGCATGCGTTGTTATTTCACCATTAATATTTAATGCTGATGCAGTTCAGCATCAGTGTCAAAGTGTTGCGTAGCGAGCCAAATCCGGGATGTATAGCGTATGATTAAAAACTTCCCTTCCAAGAGCTCTTGGGTACGATTGGCCGTGTATGGACTTTCTTGCTGAGTTTTTCCCGACGCTTGTTTTGTATCACGCGTCTTAATTTTCTGAGTATTTCGCAATACCTCTCTGAGTTGATTATTTGGCCACGTTGAAGAAAATCAACGAGAATCACTCTCTGAGCACCCAAAACACAGTAGCCATGATTTTACTTGCTGACAGCATTTGCAGACACTTCCTCAGTTTCTTGGGCGAATGCATGTGTCGCCATTCCATCAACTGCCGTTTTGTTTCACAGTTGACGTGCTTTACCGAAATCTCGTCGCCAGTTACGATACGATTGATAACTTGGTTTCCACTTTTGTCGTAGTCTTCCAGAAATGTCAGTGCTGCAGCAAGTCTCTGTTTTTTGTGGTCTTCTATTAGGATTTTTGGAACCCACACAAAATTTGCGTTAACCAAGTTTATCAACTACAATTTCATGAACTAAACTCTGTGAAATTTGTGGGAAATGTTCTGAGAGTTCTGTAATTGTAAAACGACGATTTTTACAGATTTTTTCATTGATTTTAGCTTCCAATTCATCACTCACAAGACTAGGCCTACCGCTGCGATCCTCATCGTGAACATTGGTTCGGCCATTTTAAAAATCAATGTACCACTGCCTCACTTGGCTTTCACTCATTATTCCTTGGCCGTACTCATCACAAATCTGGCGATAAATTTCAATTAGTTTGTGATTTTCCTCCAACAAAAACTTTATCACAGCTCGCACTTCACAACTGGCAGGATTTTCAATTGCAGCGCTCATTTTAACACTCCACTGAATACAAAGTACGATAGGCGCAGGCGCGGATCCAGAGGGGGGGACACAGGGGGCAATTGCCCCCCCCGAACTCCGAAACAAAAATTTTACGTGTCTTATTACGTTCTGATTTCTACCGGAAAAAACGCGAGAATGCCGCGTAGAAAAATCGATCGGGAAAGAAATGTTGCAGTTCCAAGTTTGTTTTTTGCGTATTGAAGTTGAATCGGTTGGTTCACCTTTCTGCCGATGTATTGCACACGTCTCGCCTTGCTTCGTTTTCGGCTTTCTAAGTAACTTATCTATTAAAATATCTGGTCTATGGTTTCCTTAGCTCTTTTAGCTAGTTGTTTACTTCAAAAACCGATCAATTTTTCTAATTCGTTGGTGTATTTTAGTTGTATTTTTGTTTCATATTTTATTGAGAAATAGTTTTGAACGAATATGAAACGAACTTCAAAAATAACCTCTTTCATAAAAAAAAAAAAATAAATAAAAATAGAAGACATCAACAGGTAAGCTCCCTGTTCATTCTGGCACAGTTGTTCACGTACATACAGGCGATAGGCGTATGTTTACGTACCTTAATAAAATGAAGAAATAAATGAGTTTTATTTTTAAAGTTTTCTCCAAAATAAAAAATCCTTTTGTTCAGCATTTACTTTACGTAATTCTAAAAAGGGAATAATGAACAATGAAAGATAGTAACAAATAATAAAAATCTAACCGCCAATAATTCCGCAAGTAATAAATAAACATATTATATTATAGGCATGTAGGCCTACGCACGTTTTAATTTGTGAATAAAATTGAAATCTGAAATAGATTTGTTGAATTTCATTAAAGTCAAAAGTATTGTACGGTGAACAAATATTGTTCTCACTTACAATAATATGGTTATAGGCCTAAGTGGTAAGTTACATCGTCACATCATCTGTGACTTCTATTTTCTTTTTCTTAATCGTTTCAGTTCTTATGTCTAAAAATCAGAGCTTCACTCATTAGAGGTCGTCAAAAAAGTAATTTTTTTTCGTAAATGTGTAATATTTTGACATATTTTTTACAAGTGAGAGTAAGATCTCAAGCAAACAATCAAAATTGCTCTGTACAAAGGCCGATGCCAAACCAAAGTTTTTAAACATCAGTAAATACAAAAAATGAAGAATTTAACAAGTAAAACATTGTTGACAACCAGAATATTTCCATTCAAATTGCGTTAAATTCCATTTAATTTTGCGTTAACATATTTTTAATTTTCTGACCCCCCAAAACCGGCCAGTTATTTTGCACACCTAGGAACAGGTGTTTACAGGTACCGGAACGCACCGTAATGCCGTTCCGGTACTGCTTTTTATTAATTTTTGTTTTAACGTTGCACTGGACCATTCACTCCCTCAATCACACTCATTCAACACTCGTTTCAGAATTTTACGTCCGCCAATCGCCAATCGAAAAATCTTCAAGATAGCACCACACTACAGTACGTTGCGTTTATGCGAGCCAACTATAATAAAGTCTCAGCTAAAGTACACACTGTCCCTCAACTCGAAATCGAGATGGAACAATTTGGGAGCACCACACACCCTTTTGTCAACCTCGTGGCACGCCATTGATGTTCGGCGAGCGCTGCGAACGATTGCAAATAAGAGACAGATGATTCAGAGTCGAAGTGGCCAAAAAGTTAGAAAACCAGCGACGCTTAAACTTTTATATTATTACCTTTTTCTGAATGAAAAGGTTTTTAACATATTGATGAGCTTATTGTAATCAAAATAATACCAAACATGATATAATTTGGACCACATTTAGTGATTAATACTTATCGAATAACTCATTTAATTTCACTATTAATTAATTAAATAAACGGTACCAGGAACTGGCACATACTTTCTCACTAACATATTTAAATTACTAAACAGATTCACAGTGACTTGTAGGGTGGGGTAGGAGAGTTTTTTTTATTAAAGTTGGAGATTAACTAATAAATATTATTATTATTATCTAGAGAGAAAACTATTCGATCGATTTCAAACAAATTTGCACCAAACACGTCAATTAGGACTTTATAGATGCACGTAAAAAGGTTTTGAAAAATTTTGAAAAACAACCCCCTTTATGGCCAAAAAAACCCCAAAAATCAGTTATTATTATTATTATTAGCTAAACGAGAATTTTTAGAAAGATGCGGGTTTCTGTATATGGTAGGGCACATTAAAGGCTACAAATAAGCCAAATTTTATCAAAATCGTTAGAGCCGTTTTTTTATAAAAAAAATAATAACTGATTTTTTTGGGGTTTTTTTTTGCTAAAAAGGGGGTTGTTTTTCAAAATTATTCAAAACCCTTTTTCGTGCATCTATACAGGCGTACTGGACATGTCTGTTGCAAATTTGGTTGAAATCGATCGAATAGTTTTCTCTCTAGCTTTGTATACTTTTATTAAAGTAGGCGATTAACTAATAAATATTATTATTATTAGCTAGAGAGAAAACTATTCGATCGATTTCGAACAAATTTGCACCAAACACGTCAATTAGGTCTTTATAGATGCACGTAAAAAGGTTTTGAAAAATTTTGAAAAACAACCCCCTTTATGGCCAAAAAACCCCCAAAAATCAGTTATTATTATTATTATTAGCTAAACGAGAATTTTTAGAAAGATGCGGGTTTTTGTATATGGTAGGGCACATTAAAGGCTACAAATTAGCCAAATTTTATCAAAATCGTTAGAGCCGTTTTTTTATAAAAAAATAATAACTGATTTTTTGGGGGTTTTTTGGCCAAAAAGGGGGTTGTTTTTCAAAATTGTTCAAAACCCTTTTTCGTGCATCTATACAGGCATACTGGACATGTCTGGTGCAAATTTAGTTGAAATCGATCGAATAGTTTTCTCTCTAGCTTTGTCTACATACAGACAGACAGACATACATACAGACAGACATATAAAAACCACTTTTTTGGACTCAGGGGGTCCCAAAACGGATATTTCCACAAAAATCTCAACATCGATTTTTTTTGCGATCACTATACTTTCTCTATACTATAGTATAGTGAGAAAGTAAAACTAAATATCCCACATGAGATAACAACACGGAATACATACAAATACTGACAAGCGCCATCACAAATACAAGGTTGAAAGGCGCTCCGAAAGAGGAAAATATTTCAATTTAGGTTACTGAACACATTTAGCAGGTTGTCTGATTGCATTGACTGAAAACAGCGACATGTGATTGCACCTGAACTCATGCGCGCTTGCGCACCGTACATATGCTACCTTTCGCGAACTGTCAAAAACTAAAAAGAACCTGGTCGCATTGACGTTGACATTGTGATATTGTTTAGTTTTGTGAGTTTTGAGTGTCGTTAGAATAATTCACTAACAAGCGCCTGTGTTGTGTTCTCGTGATACGCTTGTGTTTAATTGTTTTTGAATAAGAAAAATCATTTCTTGATTACATAAAATGTGTTTAGGTTTACAGTCTTTTGTCGAGGATTTAAATTTCTGATAAAGGCTATTGACTAAAAATGAGAGACATTTTACCACGTTTTTGCTTAAAATATTATGTGCTCTCAAAATTGCTTAATGCTATATACAAGTTCAAAAATAGTAACTTGTAAACATCCCCCCCCCCCTTTCCGTCACATCCGACAGTGTTCCGGTACTGGAAAAATTACGAGTAACCCCTGCCTAGGAAGTGTTGCCCCCCTCGAGATGAGGTCCTGGATCCGCCACTGGATAGGCGCTATGCGCAAGCTACTACGACTGGCTGCGTATTGAGTGTGGAAACACGTCAGGCCAAACCGTCTGTTATTTTCTTTACAGCCCTCGTAAATAATTACCATTTCAAACAAATTTTGATATTCCCAACTAAAGGAAGCAATATAATATGTAACACCAGATGTTTGACTTATAAACAGTAAGCCTTTTGTTTGCTTTTACCTAATCTAAAAAAAACTGTTATTTGTGAAGAATAATTACCTGATTCTAAATTTGCCAAATTGGTTGCAAATAAACATGTTTTGTTTCATTGTAGGCCTAACCTAAAATTATGTTAACTTGTTGATGCCCTACCCCAATCTAACTGCCTCCGTCTTGAAAATATCAGAGTACAGCAGAATCCCTCTATTCCGAACCCCACTATTCTAAAAATCCACCTATTCCGAACAGAGTTCAGAAAAAAAAATTATTTTTTTAACATAAAAAACAGGAGAAACTAAAAAGACGTTCGTGAAAAAACGTACATTTATTCATTTTGTATCCTACTCCTTGATCACAATATTAAATTTAAGAAC
>JAGFPH010012335.1:12359-30645 GCA_018207615.1 Philaenus spumarius | reverse complement strand
AAGAAAGGGTATGAAAAATTTCGAAATTTTAGGAGGGGTTTGGGGGGGGGGGGATCAAAGTTACTAAAATCATAATTTCAGATCTTTTATTATTATGACATTAGTGCTTTTATTATTTAAGATCTATATATATAAAAGCCAAATACCACTCACTGACTGAACACTTAAAAAGAATACAATTATGTTAAAAAGACTGAAAATACCAACCACCACGGGCAACGCCGTACGGGTCAGCTAGTTGTAAATACATTCAATAAAATGTTGATTCATCAGTCAAGGCCTAACCTAAAATTATTATGTGTATGTTGCCGTTTTAAGGCAGGTAAAATAAATTAAATATACACACAATGATTTTAGGTTAGGTTCATTTTATGTTTATTGAATGTATTTCAGCGCTTGACGATAATATCTGAACTAAGCCGGACTGAACCGATTGTCTCTTAATTTAAATTGATAAACCAAAACACATGTTTCTTGAATGTATTTACATTCATTGCCAAAGCAACCAATTTGGTAACGCTTTTTCGTTACTCGTATTTTATATTTGTCATTACCATAGCAACCAATTAATAACACTTTTTTTCGTTACGCATTACATTTTCTATTTGTTACCTCCTACTGCAACCCGAGTTAAGGAACTTTGTTAAAAAGATAACCCGTTTGCTAAGTGGCCTGAAGTTTTTCTTGAAGTGTTTTGGCAACAATTCGTTAATTTCAAAATTGTAAAGAGTATAAGTTTATTTTGCTTGAACACATTGTATATTAAGGGTGGGCTTTGTGAAACGGTCAATTAAATCCAAAAATATAAATGTTGTAACGTGTAATATATTTTCAATATTTGTAGTTATTCTCTAAACATTAGTGTTTTCTCAATTCAAAAATTAATAAAATAACAATTTCTACAAAAAAATATGTTTAGCTTTGGAAACATTTGTACATCTTCGTATAACATATAAACTTATTCGATTATTAGTTTCTTCATTATAATATTAATAACTTCTAAATAATTTGATAAATCAATGTGAAATAAAAAGCAATTAAAAGATGATATTTTTATCTTAATTTTGACAAAATTTTGACCAATAGCACTACAGTTTTATAAAATCATATCTAAATATCCTCATAATTGTACACATTTACCGAGTTAAAAATCCCCTCAGAATAGTTAGGTAGGACTACATTAGGTTTGTTACTTTTAAGAGTAGTATTTTTTTATGTTATATATTTCTGATGTGTAGCTAATTAATCTGCCTGTGATTTTTCACGGGAGCTTACTAGTGTGACATATAATCTGCTTAGGACTTAGGAATTATAAAGAATGTACATAAGTAAATAAGAAGGATGAAATTACGGAAAGTACATTAAATGATTGTATTAAAAAAGCATGTGAATACACAATTATTTTCACAGACACTCGATCACATGTCACTGTCACAAAATGCAACACTTAGTTATTTCTGAATATTTAAATAATATGATTAAGTACAGGTTTATACAAGTGAGGCTATTACAATAACACTGTTCTTTGTTAAAAATTAGTTAAGCATCTATACAATTCTAACCTTAAACTGTCAGTAAATACTTTATCACAGAACAGCTGTTACTAGAAATAAGTTGCCTAGATAACTGCAGACCAATTATCTCAAGTAATGCTTAGCAGTCACCTTGAACTCCATTCCAGCTGGAACAACTTTCACTCTTTGTTGTCGGCACTTCAAGTGGTTTTAATTGTTGTTTACTTTTCTAA
Source organism: Philaenus spumarius (assembly GCA_018207615.1). Taxonomy (NCBI): domain Eukaryota; kingdom Metazoa; phylum Arthropoda; class Insecta; order Hemiptera; family Aphrophoridae; genus Philaenus; species Philaenus spumarius. The sequence goes on along the minus strand of JAGFPH010012335.1, from coordinate 28,898 downwards.
CATAGTGTTGTGGTTGGATTAATCTTGTACATTTTCAGATAAAGATTCATTTAGAAACAACTAATGGCCCATGAACTGTATTTTTATAAGGCTCATAGCAAGATTAACTAAATCAAAATCTTGTAAAAAATCTTTTAAGATTTTAATACTTTGAAGTATGCATATACTGGCAGTAATTCTGTATTTCAGATTTAACTGTTATCAAGTTTTCAGAATAAGAATATAGACAATTATACCACCATCAGGAACACAAGTTGAGTTTATTTAGTAAACTTCCTTTACAAGCGAGTGCATTGATCAAACATTTCATTTAAAAATAATAGTTTTAGAAAACTTGTTGTTTTTACTCAGTAAAGGAGTTCAGGTGCAATGATTTTTAATTAGATCCTTTCTAAATAAACGGTACCAGGAACTGGGACTTACTTTCTCACAAACATATTTAAATTATTAAACAGATTCATTGTGACTTCATAATTTTGTAGGAGAGGTGATATTAAAGTAGGAGATTAACTAATAAATATTGTTATTATTATTAGCTAGAGCGAAGCCTATTCGATCGATTTCGAACAAATTTGCACAAAACACGTCTATTAGGCCTGTATAGATGCACGAAAAAAGTTTTGACGAATTTTGAAAAACAACCCCCTTTTTGGCCAAAAAACCCCAAAAATCAGTTATTATTATTATTATATAAACAAGAATTTTTTGATAGATGCGGTTTTCTGCATATGGTAGGGTACATTAAGGGCTACAAATAAGCCAAATTTGATCAAAGTCGTTAGAGCCATTTTTTATAAAAAAATATTAACAGATTTTTTGGGTTTTTTTTTGCCAAAAAGGGGGTTGATTTTCAAAATTTTTCAAAACCCTTCTTCGTGCATCTATATAGGACTAATTGACATGATTGGTGCCAATTTGTTCGAAATCGATCGATTAGTTTTCTCTCTAGCTTTGTATACATACATAGAGACAGACATTTTGTAGGTTGAAGCCTTCCAAACTGATTACTTGAGGCTATGCGTGAAAGATTCTCTCACTCATTCGACACGTTCTTCGGTCACTCTTGTCGTCCTGTACTTTTCTCTTTACAACAACAGCTAGTGTCTTTAAACTGATGATACCTTCTACGGGTGTTACTAGTAGTTCTGTGAACAGTAGACCCCACTCATTGAAATAACAAATGTGATTTTGAGCTTAGGTTAAAAATAGTGTGCCAGTAAGGAAGTAAGCAGAAGGTTTAACCAGTGAAACATTATTTTGCAATTCCCGCGATTCCGGGGTTTCTAGTTCCCGGTTTTTTTTCTTTTCTTCAGCTTTAACTGCCAAAGATTTTCTTTTAGGGGGCATTGTGTTTTATTTGGGTTAATAATGCGTAAGGTAGCTAAAAATATTGCATTATTGAGGGAAAACATAGAATTAAAATATTTACATACTTAAATAACTAAAACTTAACAATGTTTTTACAGTTCCATATAATATTCCATTATTAGAAATAATGAAAACAAACGATGTTTAAGCGTCGTGATAGTGATCTCAACCCATGTACCAACACTTCCCACGCTGTGCAACGATAATTTTTTGTATGTCCAATATCGCCGCGAGGTTTCATTTGTTTCATCTTATTTTGTAATTCAAGTAAAGCTTAGTCAAATACTTTTATGAAATAATAATTTACAAGTATACAGTCCAATTCTGATTTATTCTCTACACTTCCTTATAATAATATGTCTTTTTTGGGCAAAACATATATTTTGTAATTTTTTTCATTAATGTAAAAAAGTTTCGTAATTTAGTTCTAAATAAAACTGTATAAAAATATTAATCAATTTCAAATTTCTTATTTTGAAAACACCAGTTTTAATGTTCCTACTACAAGACTGCTAACAAAACTATTTTGAATAGTAATTTAGGATAGTAATAGTAACTATTCAAAATAGTTTTGTTAGCAGTCTTGTAGTAGGAACATTAAAACTGGTGTTTTCAAAATAAAAATTTGAAATTGATTAATATTTTTATACAGTTTTATTTAGAACTAAATTACTATTCAAAATAGTTTTGTTAGCAGTCTTGTAGTAGGAACATTAAAACTGGTGTTTTCAAAATAAGAAATTTGAAATTGATTAATATTTTTATACAGTTTTATTTAGAACTAAATTACAAAACTTTTTTACATTAATGAAAAAAATTACAAAAAAATGTTTACTACTTTTTATGTAGGCCTAAAGTTGAACTTTTTCCTTTCGTTACTGAACATGCTTGTTTCTTGAGCTAATAACTTTGTTAATTTTATTTCAATCATTTTTTTACTGGCATATATGAATTCTTTGAACCTTTATGTACAAAAAAGCTATGAACATTTTTGAATTGGTTTAGAATAAACGTATCAAAACATAGTTAAAATACAAAAACTTGGACGATTTTTAACAAATTTGAAGTTTACGGCCATTTTGTGAGCTTACCGTTAGAGATACGTAAAAAAATAAAGAATAAAATTTTGTTGAAAATCAAATTTCCTACCTGCAAAATGTTATTAGTTTTTGAATTCGACTTATGGTTAAGCTACAAACTGGCTTTGGAAAAAAGCTTACACTGAGAGAAACGGTCCGGCCGCCATTTTTATTTAATTTAAGGGGTTAAAAATGAAAAATGGAAAAAACCGTTTATATAAATCGCTTGGGCTAGGAATAAGGAACACTCATGCAAAAAAATCATCAAAATCGGTGAAGGCGTTTGGCCGTAATCGTGAGACAGACATACAGACACACAGACGAAATGCTGAACGGTCGAGTTGAAACGGAGACCTCGCTTCGCTCGGTCAATTATCACTTGGAGGATTACATTTAAACTTAATACGGAACGCACGTTGCACTGTAACTGCAGATTCAGTCCTTGCAACTTGTAAAACTCAAAAAGCTTTCGGTTTACTAGTCACCATCTTTGTTTCTAGCGCTTTCTAAAGGAAGACAGAGGAAACAGTACATGCGCACAGGTGTACCAACAAAACTGTTTTAGTTTCTCTTTCATTTGATGTATTATTTATAATTGTAAGTTCAATTTATTAAATGCTACGGAGCCTTAAAACCTGGATATTCATTTTGAAACTCCCGTATTAAACAATTAACAAACATCAATCAAATTTAGTTGTATGCGTGGTGGCCTAGTTATGTTTAGACAGGAGCAGATAAACAGAAGACGAGTTTTTACTCTTAAAATAATTTTAATTTTAAATGTTTTTGCAGAAGTTGAAAGAAAATACAGCCAAAGTTGTAGACACTGGTAAAGAAACATTAGAGAAAAATCAGCCGGAAAAAGAGAAAGTCAAAGTAAGTCTTAGTTTTATTTCTGTTGTTATTTCAACCATATTCTATTGTTATTTCAACCATAGATAACCTGTACACCACTAATCCAGATAAGAGTAACTTAAAATTTTGTATGGGTGTTTGGGTTTTGTATTTTAATGTTTGATATTGATTTTATACAAATATTTTTTCTCAACCAGAGATCCATATATATCTGTTCTTGTTCTTAATTTGGCTCTTATTTTACAGATAATAGGTAAAAGTCTAATAATGTTGGTAGTGCTAATATTGTTCGAGAGCTAGACCATCTACTTACAATCCTTTTATTTCTGTGTAGGTTTCGGAAGAAAATTTGATAACTGAAGATAGTAGTAATAAAATAGACGAGGATCCAATTCATGATACTAAAGTAAGTTATTTTCTTTAAATATTTATAGAACTTTCATTCATAGGCGCCCATATGATATTTTCTGGAGGGGGGGACTAGACCGAGGTATGGGGCTTAACACTTTCACTGCTAAGGACGCACATGTGAGCTTGACACTTAACACTATGAGAAGCAGCCGACGCACAGTGCATTGCACGCCAGCCCCCATATTAGGAGTATTTTCAATACACAATGCATTGCAGCTCATGCTTGAACTCTTGTAAAAAATATAATAAGTATATGTAAAATCAAACGGCATATAACATTGAAAACATATTTTAGTGCTAATCTCTTTAAAGAAAAATACCTGACTATAATTAATAATATACATATTTTCCTTTTCCTAGGAGCTAAGGGGGTGGGGTGGTCCCCCTCTGCCCTTAGGGATGGGCGCCCGTGCTTTCATTTAACCCGTTAAAACAATATTCAATTCAATAGAATATTCAGTTCAATAGAATATGTTGACACTTTTGAAAGACCTTTTTGTTGGGGTCTTTGGATAATTTAATAGACTTCCTCAACCTTGATTACTAAAAGTATAGTCCCTCTTGGGATGTAGTTTATGAGATTCTGTGTATCAACACAAAACAACAATAACAGAGTTAAAACGTTTTGGCTGTGGATTTAAATCAATTAATTTTAATTAAACAATGTTTTGGCAACCACAAATTTGACATAACCAAACGATGCATATATGATACAAAGTTATTATTGACAAAAATATATGGACAAAAATTGAAAAGAAAACAGCAGTACTACTTTGAGCCTACGCCTTACGTAGCCAAAACTCATTCACAAATCCAGTGTTCTCACATCAATGGAAGATACCAAGAAGCCGGAACGACCAATCGCGATATAGAAAACAACAAAATCCTTGGAACCGGACACGCCAATATTTTATCTAAGATAAATTCGTGCAATCTATTAATTCATCATGCAGCTTAAAAACATGTGCTCATGACAGTTCAGTTCCTGCCTCGAGAACTTTTAACTATAATTTGAACTTTATATATTTGAACCCAATAAAGACAATAGCTGGCAAATAAATTAGATTTGTTCATCAAACAATGAACTTCACCACTCAAAATGAGTACAAATTCATGTATCTGTATAATACAAATTATGTATTTAATAAAAGGATAATATGTCCGTCTATGTGACTTTTTTGGTCACATAAAAAAGTAATAGTTTACTTACTTTACATATATTGTTGGCTGACGCGTTTTGGAACTAGTTCCATCTTCATCCCCAAAAAAACCACACCGTTGGAACAAAAGTCAGGGATTTATAGGATCAATTGCAACGAATATGAGTGTTTTTTATATAGGTCAGACAGGGAGGCATTTCAAAAAAAGGTATAAAGAAAATCATCAAAAAAACAGAGCAACTTATGCCAAGTCTAATTATGCACGCCACTTTATGGAAAAAAACCATTCATATTCTAACTTTGAAACGAACTTCCAATCATTACATATATGCAAAAAGAGCAAACAAATGGACGCGCTTGAGGAATACGAAATACATAAAGCGCAGTTAAAAAGTCCAGAACATGTGTTAAATGATCAATTAAACTTTAAGTCCTATTTCTTGTATGACTTTGCTAAATAATATTGATATGAAATGCAAACAGCGGTACTACAAGTCAGAGATCCCGCGTATCCTCAGTAGTTAAAAGTATTCGATGGTGTGCACACGCGGTTGTATTATTTGTTCGCATCTATCTAAAAATTCTTGTTTAGATAATAATAATAATAACTGATTTTTGGGGGATTTTTGGCCAAAAAGGGGGGTTGTTTTGGCCAAAATTTGTCAAAACCTTTTTTCGTGCATCTATACCAGGCATAATAGACGTGTTTCGTGCAAATTTGTTCGAAATCGATCGAATAGTTTTCTCGCTAAATAATAATAATATTTATTAGTTAATCTCCTAAATTTAATAAATCACCTCTCCTACCCCACCTACAATTATGAAGTAACAGTGAATCATATCATACTTGTACTTGATAGAGGAGGTTGTGTTTTGGTGTAGCTCCTGTAATTTGTGACTTTTAAGGTGGAAATACTGTGAATTTTTGTGTGTGACTTGAGTTTGTGAGTAAGTGTAGAGGTATAGAACATAAAATACAGAAGTGTAACGTTTAAAAAATCTTTGCAAGTTATTTTTTTAACAAATATTGATTGGTATTCAGTTTTAAACGAGAACTAATGCTGCAAAATTGGCTTGGCTAGTCAATAGCTAGTAAGGGTAACTCATAATCTCTATTTACACACAAGGTAGATAATGATAATGATGCAGGTACTCCAATTATTGACAATGCAAATATTTGCTGAATAAATATTGGATATTAGATAGATATTTCGACTGCCAGAATAAATTAATTGTGGACATTGTTGAGATTGTTAGTCTTATCTGAGCTATTACTTTTGTAGAATATATTTGATTAGTTATAGGTTTGATAAGTTTTGTCTTAGGCAATGGGTGATAAATCAAACAAATATCCATGTGGAATATGTGAAAGAAATGTAGGAACTAGAAGTCATGGTATTTTATGTAGTGGCTCTTGTTCATCATGGTTTCATAGGAAATGCACTGACTTAAATGCTCACGAGTTTAGAAAACTAGCAAAATCAGGGGAAAACTGGTATTGCAACATGTGCTCATTGCTGGGGAAGAATGCTACTGTTGTGGACGAAGATACAGGATCTGATGAATTTTTAACTAAAGAAATAAATAAACAATTATGTAATGAAGTAAAAAGTTTAAACTTATTACTGAATGACCAAAATGATGAGCTAACTGAATTAAGAACTAGTTCTCAAGAATTAAGAATCAAAAATGCTATTCTGGAAAAAATGATAATTGAAAGGGAAGAAAAAATAATACACCTGGAAAATAAGGTGGATATGTTAAAAATACAAGTTGGAAAACAGCAAAATATTAAAGAAGTCATTCTAGAGAGTAAAAATTCAGTTTCAAAAAGAAGAAGCTTGCCTTTGACTTTTAATATACCGATTCAAAATGCTTTTTCTCCTCTATCAGAAAATGAGTCTGACTGGGAAATGAATTTGAAGAAGAAAAATACTCCTGAGGATGAAAAGCAAAAGGAACATGGTTGGGAAAATGTGAAAACAAGAAGAAAGAAAGTACATATCCTTGAAGGAAGAGGGAATCAACGGAGTCGCCGAGAAAGTGCAGAGATCTCAAAACTTCATGAAGAGAATAGAAAGCAGAGTGGTGGTTGTAAGCAAGTTCATTTGGAAAAACATAAAATTGTTGTAGTGGGCGATAGTCATGCCAGAGGTTTTGGGCAACTACTACAAGAGAGAGCTGGAAATAAAATGGCCGTATCAAGTTTCTTCAAGCCAAACGCTCAAATGAAAAATGTCCTTCAAGATATAAACTCAAACTCCTGTAGTCTTAATAAAAACGATTTTGTAGTTGTATTGGGAGGGACAAATGACTTTTGTAAAGGGACATCAATGGAGGCTTTGGGATGTGTGGCTCAGACTCTTGAGAGTACAGTCAATACAAATGTAATACTGTCAACAGTGCCGTATCAATTTGATGATTTATCAAAAAATGCAGCTATTTATAAGCATAACCTAAAATTACATTCTCTTGCTTTGTCTTTCAATCATGTAAGGCTATTGAATTTGTCTTTATTAAGTAGAAGTAGCTTTACATCTCACGGCCTTCATCTTAACAAATTTGGAAAGACAAGTGTCTGTAGAGCAATAATGAACCATATATTTAATAAGATAAATGTTAGTTTTTTAGGTTAAATTTTGAAGAACAGAAAACTTATGAAAATGGTTTAAGTGCAAATAGATATCTAAGTTTTTCTGAGAAAGTTTCAAATGATATTGGAGATTCATATGCAAGGCTTGCTCAGATATCCTCACATTCCGTATCTGTCATGCATTATAATATCCAGGGGATAAATAGGAAAATACCAGAATTATTATTGTTTTTTAAAACCATAAATCATTCCCCTACAGTTATTTGCTTATGCGAACACTGGCTATGTAATGAAAATATTTTCTTGTTAAACACGCTTGATGGATATTCTATGGCTAGTACTTTTACTAGGATGGCCATGTTGAGAGGGGGAACTGCAATTCTCATAAAAAATGATGTTAAATTCAAACTAAGAGCTGACATTGAAAAATTTAGGCTTGAGGGCACTTTTGAATGTTGTGCAATAGAGCTTATTGATAACACACTTTCAGAAACAAATATTCTTATTATTAACATTTATCGCAGGCCTTGTAACAATTTCAAAAATTTTAATGAAACGTTAAATTTAGTTCTGAATAGGATCCAAAAAGAAATTAGAAGGAAACATCTAATAATAACAGGGGATTTGAATGTAGACTTTTCTGGGCATAGCAATGAAAGATTGCTTTTAATTAATACCCTACAATCCTTCAACTTAGAATGCAAAATAAGGGAACCAACTAGAATTACTAAACATTCAAGCAAAATGATTGACTACATTATTGTAAAGGCCAATCAATCTTACAGTGAGGCTCTAGTTTTAGAGCCAGGGCTATCAGATCATACAGCCCAAGTGTTAGCTCTAAACATTAAGCAGATTAAGCAATGTGCCAATAAAGATCCTAGACCATTTAAAAGGCACTTCACAAAAAGTAATTTAATACATTTTGATACATTATTGTCTGAAATAGATTGGAATTTTCTCTATATTGTGACAGATGCGGAATCAGCATACAATTTGTTTCTTGATGTTTTTTTATCTGTGTTTGATAAGGCATTTCCTCTTGGACCAGAGAAAACTTGTTCCAAGAATTTTAAGTCTTGGATGACACAGGGGTTAAGAATCTCATGTAAAAGAAAAAGAGTGTTATTTGAAATGACTAAACTGTACAGTGATGAGGCACTTCTAACCTACTACGGACTCTACTGTAAAACATTGCGAAAACTTATTACTGCAGCTAAAAGACAACACAATGATAATTTTATAATGCAAGCCTCGAATAGATCAAGGGCTGTCTGGGATGTTGTTCGTAAAGAAACAGGTAAATTGGGTGCAGGTCAATATATTACAGGGATTATCGATCAGGGAAAAGAAATTGTTGATTGCAAATGTATAGCAAACTCTTTTAATAACTTTTTTGTTAATGTGGCAAAAGGATTTACTCAAGATAAATTAAAGGCTCTGGAACTCCTAAAATCAAACAATAAAATAGGTAACAATTATTTAAAATTATCACCTACTAACGAAATGGAAGTATTTAAAATAATTAAAAAATTGAAAAACAAAAAATCTAGTGGGTGGGATAATGTTTCAGAGAACATCTTAAAAACGGTGGGAATAGCTGTGAGTCAACCGCTGGCCTATATCATAAATCTATCTATGAAATCAGGGGTCTTCCCTTCTAAACTAAAGTATGCAGTAGTTAAACCAATTCATAAAAAAGGAAATCAATCTGAAATGGGAAATTACAGACCCATATCTCTTTTATCAGTTTTCTCAAAAGTATATGAAAAAATAGTGCAGCATCGCCTAATTTTATATTTGGAAAATAATAATATTCTATCTGAGGCTCAGTTTGGGTTTAGAAAAGGTCGGTCTACTTCTTCCGCAATATTTAGCTTTTATGAACAAATTCTCAGAGCTGTGGATAGCTCACAATATGTTCTTGGACTGTTCTGTGATTTGTCTAAAGCGTTTGATTGCGTAAATCATGATATACTTCTTGAAAAAATGCAATTTTATGGTATACAGGGAATACCATTAATTTGGTTCAGATCATATTTAGAAAATCGTTACCAAATTGTGGAAATTAAAAATAACTTAAAATACCTATCAGACCCAATATTAAATAAATCTGGAGTCCCTCAAGGATCAGTCCTCGGTCCTATCCTATTTTTATTATATATTAATGACTTGCCAAATACTATGCAAACTGGGAAAATGGTTCTCTTTGCAGATGATACTTCAGCAATAATACAGGATTCAAACTTTTATTCTTTAAATAAATCTCTCTTGGAATGTTTAGACTCCATTAAAAACTGGCTTACTTGTAATGGTTTGCAAATTAATATGAATAAGTCCTGTGTTTTAGATTTTAAAACTAAATGGTCGAGATCTCTTAGCGCAAATCCAAAAATCGATAATATTGCCACAAGTGATGATGTTAATTTTCTGGGGCTAAAAATAAATAAAAATACAGGATGGAAAGATCATGTGGAATTATTGTCCCAGAGGCTAAATAGCGCGTGCTATGCCATACAGGTAGTTTCTAGCCAAGTTAAAAAAGATACTTTAAAATCTGTCTATTACGGATATTTTCATTCCCTATTAAAGTATGGTATCATGTTGTGGGGTAATTGTCCTGAGGCACATAGAGTTTTCAAAATTCAGAAGAGAGTAATAAGAATTATGGTTGGAGCAGGGTATAGGGAATCTTGTAAAAAATTATTTAAAGAAATGTCCATTATGCCGATGCCGTGCATATATATATATGAATTATTAAATTTTGTTCATGAAAATAAGCATATATTTCAAGATAGATTCTTACATCACAAGCACGAAACCCGAGGTAAAAATGTTCTTCAATATCCCAGACATCGCCTATCGGCTTATGAGGCTGGACCATTTTACATGGGAATCAGACTGTACAATAAATTGCAGTCTGATATAAAATATGTCTTGTATAACACAAATTTTAAGAAAAAATTAAAAACATTTTTAATAAAGCAATGTTTTTACTCAGTTAAAGAGTTTGTGGAGTTTAGAGGTGCTTAAGGCACTTCTTCTATTGTGTTTTCTTTTGTGCTTCTGTATTGTTTTGTGAACTTGTCGACAAATCCTACATTACCATTGGCAATGCCAAACTTTTGTAATCAAAGGGAAGCTGGAGAAATAAATAAATAAATAAATAAATCTGTTTAATAATTTAGATATGTTTGTGAGAAAGTATGTGCCAGTTCCTGGTACTGTTTATTTAGAAAGGATCTGATTAAAAATCATGCACCTGAACTCCTTTACTGAGTAAAAACAACAAGTTTTCTAAGACTGTTTTGAAATGAAATGTTTGATCAATGCACTCGCTTGTGAAGGAAGTTTACTAAATAAACTCAACTTGTGTTCCTAATAAATCACCTCTCCTACCCCACCTACAGTTATGAAGTCACGGTGAATCTGTTTAATAATGTAAATATGTTTGTGAGAAAGTATGTGCCAGTTCCTGGTACCGTTTATTTTTATTAAATCAGTGACTTGGATACAAACAAAAATGAATGTGTTTTAAAATATCAATCAATTTTAATTGTGTTAATTGTAAAGATTTTCTTCATTTATTTACTGAAATAGATAATTGCTAAAATAGTTAAGAATACACAAAATATAGTCTTCTAATCAGAACATATAGAATTCTGTTACAATGTCAAATATTTTGTTAAAAAAAATTTAATTCACTTATAGAAGAGGAACTTTATACGATTTAACAAAAGAAATTTAGAATAATTACACCACGCAGTTGAATGGCAGAGGGGATTTCCAAAATTAACTCTATATGTTTTTAGGATTTCAACCAACTATTTGGGAAATTGGTCTGCTCACGAAGACATTGAATAGCTGCCTCCATGTATAAAATATATTGTAGCATTTGTTTGTAACTTTTAATTCAACCCCGGCTCAAGTGCTTTTTCGTTCCGCTTGCAGGGGTAAAAATTCGCTTTGTGAGTTTGCACTTCGACCTAGTGGCCTTGGATTTTTTACTGCTTTCCTTCGCCGTCAGCCTCGTAACACCAGCCAACCAAATACCTCCTAGAGGATTTGAATCAAACACTTACAGTATTTTACGTTTTGATCGATTTTGGGGGAACCAAGCGAGCTGTAAGTTCGTGTAAAAAAGCAAAATATGCAGGATAATTTCCTACATTATTTTTTTTTTTTAGAGAAAACCCTAAACAAATTTGATTGTAGTACGAAAAGTTTCAAGAAATATTTATGGTACTTCCTATTATTGGATTTTTTGGCTAACAAACTCGTCTGAGTGACTTAGACAACCAACGTGTGTGCCAAATTTGAACCAAATCGGACTTAAAATGAGGCCGTTAGAGTGCAAACACATATGTATAAAATGTTTAATGACACCCCGAAACGTGTTCTGGGGACCATGATCGGTGCTCATTTACTAATCCCCGACCATAGATCTCACTGCATTAGCTCCTCTTTCCTATGGAAATTCGCTGATAAACAAACATTGTGATTAAATTAATGGTGTACGTTACCTTTGGGTGTCCCAAGATGCATCCAGTAGTTGTCCAGTCGGAAAGTCTAACACAAAGTTTTCCTACCAGTTCAGAACCAGTCGTCACCGCACATTAACAGTTTACTCATCGCACACAATCTATTATTTGTTCCAACCACAAACATTATACGGAATTGTTGAAAATAATAAATTCCAGTTTGTACATATAACAATAGCCTATATTAGTACAGTAGGACCCCGATTATCCGAGGTTTACTTAACCGGAACCCAGGTTTAAGCGCAACGTTTTTCGTGTAAAAAAAAATCAAAAATATCTCTAAATCAATTAACACTAGTATGAGAAAAGTCGCATAGTATGGGATGGAGGCACTGTTACTAGGGTGAGTCACACGCCATGCCACTTTCACTATTCACTGTCTGCCAGCTTGTCTGTCTACCCTCCCCCTCCCGCCCAAAGCCAAACCCCTTAACATTCTACATTTCCTCTCTTTATAGCTTTAGTTTGACGCGTTTCGCGGCAGTGTTGCTTTGAGTTTTGCAAATTAATTTTTATTTAGTGTCTTATTAGCAATTTATTGTTAGTGATTTCATGTTAGGCCTACTGTAGAACGAGTGTTTTAAAGTGTAAATTAGTGCATAAATAAATGTTTTTAGTGTCTTTCATGTCAATTTCAAAAGCGTATAAGCTGTCGTATGTACAGTACTGAAACTTTTAGTCTGCAAAATCTGATTATTATACAGTAGTTTGATTATTAAGAACATTTATTTCTTTGTACCGTAGTTTAATTGTACTCGGAATCCAAATTATATAAGGTAGCATTGGTTAACCGGAAAAAATTATAATCCGGAACACCGCCGCCCCCTTTATTCCGGATAAACAAGGTTCTACTGTATTTTTAACCTTTATTTTATTAAAAAATGGCAACAAAACATATAACATCAAAATTTATGTTTTCAATTCATATAGTCTTTTACTGTTCATAAATATTTATTTAACACTTGAACGTTGGTATTTAAAATAATCTTGATGGTAATAAAATATGAAGTTTGGATTGTTTGTGACGTAACACAGCATTATATTGGACTAGGGGAGACCCCTGCGTGCTCCGCACGCCAACCCCCAATGGAACCTTCTAAAAACAAATGTTAAGTTTTATTTATAATAAAGTTATATGATTATTAATAATAACCTCAAAATTAAGATAATAAATAATCATAAATGTTCAAATCAAATTATTTCTTATATTTCATAACAGCAGTTATAATAATGGTTAAAAGAACCAGCAAGGCTCAGGTCTACTCTTTAAAACCCTAACCTAAAATGTAGAAATACAAAAATAATGGTTTCAAATTTTGAAATCAGCTGTTTATGGAAATATTGGAACAAACAGCTTTATATTATCTGTTCTTTTATTCAATTTATTGTTATGGTAATAAATGTAGCATGTGTTGGTTTATCGTTCTAGGCCTAACCTAAGAATTTACAAATATTGAAATAAAAAAAGGTTTTTATCGAAATGAATTATAGCCTATGTTACTCAGGTAAAGTGTAGCTTTTTATCAGTAAAACTATTTTTTCAATCGGTTCAGTAGTGCCAGAGATTACCCCTTACAAACAAACAAACAAACAAACGTTACCTCTTTATGATATTAGTATAAATGTATGAAGAGTTAATAGAACAGCCATACAACCTTCCAAAAATCACACTTATAAGGTTTCTCTATGTGTGTGTCAACGTGTATCTTTTATAGGTTAATAAGTAGCAGATTTTATTTTAAAATATAATTTACTTTAACTGTCATATTATTTTACAGAACAGCTGTTTTATGTTTTTAATTTATTTATTTAATACCAAATGTAAATTGAAGAACAGCTGTTGAATGTTTTTAAATTCTCGTGTATTTCTTATGGCGATTTTTTGTTTTTCGGGGATCTCAAAAACCTCTTAGTTTTTAATTTTAGAAAAAACTTATATTTTTCCCTCGTTCCTTGAATTGATACCTTTAATTTGACACCTCTCCCATCATCCTCCGATTTACTAAATTCGCACAATTTTGAATCTAAAATTTTGCTTACAGAATTATATATAAGGATTAGACACATAAACCTTCATGTTTAACTGCTGCATTTACTTTTAAAACATTGAATGACTTAATTGTAATGAAGTCTTCATAGACATTGTCATAGCACTGTATGTTTAAAATTTAATAAAGCATCTGATAAAGCGAGATAAAAGGATAAAAATTGACAGAACACTTGATAATAATTTAACGAAACGTAACTGCTGCGTTACATATGCCCACCGTAACCTTGTTTGAATAAGTTTAAATAAAGTAAATACTGAAAGTTTTTTGTGTAAGGTAACGATGAGGCTCAACTAAGGAGATGTAAAGCCCATTATATTTTAGACGGTGCGTGAAACCAAAGAAATCGTGGAGATCGTGGGGTTGGGGTTTTTTTAACCCTTTGGCGAGTAAGCAAGGAAATTTCCGTGCTTTGACACAGACATAGGAGTATGGCAATTACGCTAAAATATTCCATAAAAGAGTGGGGAAAAAATATTTTTACTTTCGAACAAAAGACATTACATTTGATTAGAACTACAAGAAAACATATACAAAAAATTAAAATTATGGTTATTTACAGTTTTAAAACATTTTTAGTGTATGATATTGTTCAAAACAAGGATATATACAAAGGGACACCTCTCACTTTGAGCACTCGTAGCATGTTCACTAAAAAATAAGTAACAAATAAAAAACTACGGCAACAAAACAATGACAACAGAACCGTTTGTTTACGACTACGAAGACAGCGACAGACTGACCCTGTGAAGCTAAAAGAGCGCATAAAATTAGCGCGTTATTATTAAGTACCCAGTTCCCGCTATGCCTCACCATTCCCACTACCTCAAGTATGCCTACTATAAGCTAATATATTACAAAATAGAATATTTCAATATTATTGCATTTAATACTAATAGCTTAGGCCAAATTTTTAATTGTGTCACAATACCGTTAAATGACTGTACTATACTGACAGAGAGAAAACAATGTTTTATTATTTAAAAAAAACTTTTGCAGAATGTTAAAATAAAAAAGTAAAATGTCAAAATCAAAAATAAGTGAGTGAAAATCCAAAAGAAAATTCATTACATATGAAGTTTTTACCTTAGATAATGATTTTTTTTAAAGAGTTTTTAAGCAATTATAGAGTCCATGCTCAAAAACGGAAATTTCCGTGCTTACTCATTTGGGATCAACACCAAAGGGTTCTTCTTCTTCTGTGGACGGTCCAGAACCTTATGCACACCAGCCTCTAGGGCTTATTGCGCTCCCACCTAATGATGTTGATCCCTTGTCAAGATCCATAAGCCCGTTAAGAATCCTTTTAACAAGGCTGTCTTGAGGTATGGTTTGTCCTTTGTTCAATTTACCAAAGGTTTCATAACTGATCTGTTCCATCCTCTCACACTCATAGATCAGGTGTTCTGCGGTTTCCTCCTGCAGGCCACATTTTCTGCATTTAGGATTTCCAGTGAAAATTCCCATGTTCTTCATGTGTTTCCTAAGGTGGCCGTGTCCTGTGATTAGAGCGACCGCCTCCTTAAGCTTGCTCCTGCTTAATGACAGAATGTCGGATGCAGTTTGTCTTGAGGGACCAAGAAGTGAAAGTTTGCTCATCCTCAGGATGCTCCTCCACCTCTTTCCATGTTCCAGTCTTGCCCAGTCAGCAACTGCCTGCATAGCTGTCGTATTGGGTATGCCACGGAAAGGTTGAAGTCCTGTGAATTCAGAAGCTGATGCCTTGTTTGCCAGCTTATCTGCGCATTAATTTCCATCGATTCCAACTGTCCTGGTACCCAACAGAGTGTAACTTCATGCCATGACCCGCAAGCTGTTTCATGGATTCGACGCATTCCCAGACTAGTTTTGGCTGCTTGGCTATCTGTATAAATGCAAATTTCTCTGTTCATATGACCGAGTCTAAGATTCTCTCTGGCACATTCCAGTAGAGCTGTAATTTCTGTTTGGAATACTGTTGGGTTTTCCCCCATCGGCAGCACACATTCCTGCCTTGGGTTTCCATCACAGATTCCTGCACCTGAATTCCCCTTTGTTTTTTAGCCGTCCGTGTACCACTCTAGCTCACACTCAGGGAGGGGTCTCCTTCCTTCAGACCCCGCCAAAGGGTTAAATAAAGAAAGATCTTTGGGTAAGACTGTGGAAGGAATGTATTAGATAGAAATTAAGTGTTGGCTAAATATTGGGAAAACAATAATATATATTTAATAGATTCTAAATTACAGTAATTTTTAACAATGATGGTATTAAAAATATTAAGGTGTATACGTATAGTTTTATGTTTATTGTTATATATATCATTTTTTAATCATTTAAACTTTGTATTTCAATCTGACAAACATACCAAAAAATTTTGTTGATTTTTGCACGAATGAACCTTTTGCCTCCAGGTGTTGTTAGTTATTACTTATTATTTCTTTTTCTATATATAATTAATGCACAGTAGTATTTGTTTGTCTTCTAATATAATGAACAAAATGAATA
>JAGFPH010012335.1:0-12259 GCA_018207615.1 Philaenus spumarius | reverse complement strand
TCTGCTATGTCGTTTTCCCTTTTGATTATATTCACTGCTTCAGGTAAGCTATGGGCCACTACTGTGTTGAGGTAATGGGCTGCTGCGGGAACATTGCCTTTACTTAAGACAATGTTCAAAGCGTTCGGTAAAGGTATAGATGTGAGTTGGTCCATGGTTTGCCAAGTCTTTCTACCAACAATCACTGCGTTCCTGGAACCTAAATAATCAAACTTACTTTTAAATTTCGTTACGCACAGAAAATAAATATACAAATAATGTACGGATAACAGAAATATTGGCGAAAAATCAATGATACAAGGAGTGTAGATCTAACACAAACACGAAGATGAAATGCTAAGTTTTTTTAGTTTTTTTGTCAAAATATCTGCTATCTTTTGACACAGATATAAATGTCCTTTGACCTACAGGCAAAATAAAAAAAAACTGTTGTGTTTGTCATTAGAGAAATTGTTTAGTCTTTTGTAGTTTTTTTGTAAAATTAATGATTTTTGAAATACTTGGCACTAGACATTTTTAACGGCCGCCATTTTGAAAATATTAAAAATAATGTTCAGATTTTTCGTACAGTGATAAACGGTTTACGCAAAAAACAGGTGTACAAAGTTTGAGCTCGATATCTTTTCCATTTCCAAAAATATTAAGTATCTTGAAAAAAAAAACAAAGTGGCGTATAACTTGAAAACAAAGCATTTCCGAACCCAAGTTTATGTGAACTTTTTCGCTATTTTTTCCAGTGGAATTAGCGCAGAAAGTGCTCGGAACCTTACGTAAATCAACCTGTATACGCAAAAAAATATGGATGCTATCGAGAAATACCAAATGTATAAAGCCTTTGAATACAGAAAACTTAATGAACGGTCAATTCGATTTTTCCTTAATTATATCGTATAGCACGGCTATTAAAATCCGAGAGAATAAATCTTATATAAACACCGCTGCTAGATCAAGATAACACTCCTCCAAGGCTTTAGACTTGAGTTGTCCTTGGACATAAATACGGTGCGCACCTAACGTGTGTTGCGTTTGTGTTTAGTTTAGTGTATGTGTTTGGGTGATTTTTTATTAATGTATTGACGACGTTAGTAAGGTGATGAAAACTCTGATAATGGAGTAAAAGCTCCGAAATGCGTTGTGGTGTAACAAAAAAGAAGTCAGTTGACGGAATGTTATTGTTATTTAAAAACATATTATTTGTTTAACCTTTTGACTAGTAGGTTTCCGAATGGAATTATCACCCAAAAAGTGATTTTTTATGATTTTTTTACTATTATTATTTTGGCTGTTGTAAAATGTAATTTAAAAAACATTTTTGAGTAAAAAAATTAAAATACTGTATTTTTTAACTAAAAATATTATTTGGTTTTGATTTAGTTAGGCCTAATTACATAATTTTTATTCCTTGTTTTTTTTTATTTTTACATTTGTTACTGTTGTTTTTGAGTTTTCCTTGCTGTAAACTGTAAAAATATTTTTATTTTTTTTATTACAAATTGTTTACTGTTTTTTTTTACCAACAAACATAAAAAACCTCATTTTTCTGTATTCAGTTAGGTATATTTGCATGTATTTATTTCTAGTATTTTATTAGATAAAAATCACTTTTTTATATAAATAGGATCGTACATTTTTTGGTAATCAAATGTTTTGTTGGCCTACTGACTTTTTCTGAAAATATAAAATAATTTCTGGGTTTAGAATAATTTCATATATTTCGTTATCCCCTAAATTGCACAACTGATTCATTTTTTCATACTAAACTACTGCATTCACTAAACTGTACATTCACTAAAACACAAACTAAAGGCTGCCCTATATGCGTAGATCTGTATGACACACATGTATCCACCAACAAAATAGACTACGCCCCTAAACACTGAAATATGTTGGAAACGATCAAGGTCCCTAGATAGAAAAGGTTACCTCATAGTCATGTAAACAAACTCAAACCCCTCGACCCGTTCCCTGTCCAGTGACATCATTATAGTACAAAAACTCCGCGCTACCATGAAAGATGTATGTTTCGTCGTACAAATCACCTCATTTTTTAAAAAAATAGTTGTATTAAACTATTTTTGGGGTTGCAGTTTCTTAAAATGATACTTAAGTTACACATTTCAACATTTGTAATTGTAAGAATATATCTTAACCTTTTCAAAAACATTATGTTTATGTCATTAATTTGCAATTTACAATAATAACAAAAGTATAATCATACAAATTTTAATTTATATTTTTACTGACTAAAATTTAAAATAAAAAGATATCTTGGTAATACATTTTAAGTCATGTAACTAAAAAAAGCAGTCATTAAAATTGTATTTAATATTTTTTACAGAATAAAATAAGAAAAAAATGCAATCACGATAATACATTTTAATTTATATAATAAAAATTAAATGCTATTCGTTGGTAAGCATCACTTGAGAACGGCTGGACCGATTTTGCTATTTTTTGTTTTAAAATGTTCGGAATAGTCCACAAGTATTTGTTTTACTTGTATTTTAAATAAGTATTCTTTTTACTTACTATTAACATTTATTTTAAACTACAAAAATAAACTTATCCTCGTAATTACTTCTTTTTGTGTTAGTAAAGAACGTAATTACTTGTACTTGTAAGTAATTTTGTAAGAAATATTATTTGAATTGCTAAAATAAAATTCTATTGAAGAAATCCCGATTACTAGGAATTGGTTACACACCAATTTTTATATATGTTTTGTTTTAGTAGCATAATTATTTTGATTGTTTTTACAAAACATTATTAATTTGTAAATAACCTAAAATAATTTGTAAATAACAAGCAAAAGATAAATACATCAGAATTAACAAAATAGCATTCTAAAATGTATTTCTCTATGATAGCCCACATATAAATTGTATGGAGTTTATTTAATTGGGTGGCAGTATTTTTATTGAATATGTAGGCTATATTTAATATTCCTTGCATCAACTGTAAATAAAATATATTAGTATATTTGTTTGTTTTTTTTTTTAACACGCTTTGTGTGGGTAGTCTTAAGTTATAGCTTTTGCTTATTTTTTATTCAACAGACTCATTAAGTTAAATTGTTGAACAAAAAGTTATTTTCTACAATTTTAATTTAAAAGATAGCCACAGAAACTACTTTTAAATCAAAATATTAAGACAAAAGAAAATTATAATAACATTTTATATGAGTAAGTGGGATTATATTATTTACTATTACAATAGAAACAAAAAATATCCAGGCCTACCTGTGAAAAGATATATCAGTTCTTCCTTCTTGTTTTCCTTTTCCATAATAATATTTGCAAGTTGCAACCGCACAAACGGAACCACCTTTAGGTTTATTTATTGATTTTCTATCCATTGTAAATAATATATTTCTTCTACTTTAAACACTTTATATACACTAATTTAAAAAAAGTTTAAGTTTAAACAAAAAACACAAGCCGTCAAACATTCACAAATAAGTAATGCGTATAAACGTAAATGACAAACTTTGATCACTGTCTAGTTGTACCAATAACTACGTCACAGAACCCAATCCACTTTTTTGATATTTCCCGAATGAGGTAATCTTTTCTATCTAGTGGCCTTGGGAAACGATTACTTCCTGTAAGATGTCGGCACCAACATTAATCGGAACTACACTATATGAAATGCTCGACAGACTTGTTTGCACATACAAGTCGGCCAACAAGTTAGAGTACTCTAAATTGTTTGTACAAACTTATAAGCAGCGTTTTGCATGAAACAGCATGTGTCACCACTACACGCATGAAATATGTTGGTCCCAATTTGTCTGCGGAAACAGTTTTCTTTGTTTAGGCGCAATACCTGTGTGGCAAACTTGCATGCACAAGAATGTCGCTGTGAATCAAAAATGGTTTGATTTCACTTGGTTTTGTGTGCTCGTAACCTAGTGTCTCGTATCCGTGGCTAGTTGTGTTCTTCGTTTTCTTTTTCCAACCGATACTAAATGTTTAGTACTTTTGATTTACATTTGTCGTTTTTTTAGTAATTTACATTTATTTTTAGTGTCATACGATTCTTTCCATTATTCTACTAACATGTGTGATATGCGAAATTACTCTAAAAAATTTGTAAAAGAATTTATGGAACTCTATAAAACACATCCCTGTCTGTCAAAAGTCAAGTCGAAAGATTATAGTAATAGAAATTTAAGGAACGAGGCATATGCAATCTTAGTCAAAAAACTAAAGGAGGTTGATGCTGACGTCAATAGAGATCTTGCAATAAGAAAAATTAATTCATTAAGATCAGCATTCAGAAGAGAGTTGAAGAAAGAGTTCTCGATTCAAAGGGCAGTGGAACTTCTGCCGACCAGAATTTCAAAAGATCTACCAGTTGTAACGAAACACAATGTCACTATCAGCCTTTCTTCTGCACCGATAGATTTCCTCATTACAGTATCTGGCTTCGTTATAATCAATTTAACTTTACTCGGTAAAAAATTTCGTCCATCCGTAAAAAGTAAAGTTCTTTTTTTGCAGAAACTCATAATTCGTTAAACGAATTAACATACAAAAATTGTCACGTTTTTCAACCACTCTTTACACCACTTGCTACTCTTATTTTTCTGATTTAAATTATGTATTACTACTATGGCAGCACTAACGTTTCGATGTGACATGATGAATGGTTGGCACAACACTATTTTAGGTCTGTTTGTAATACTTTAGGGCTGGAATTTGTATGAGCCAACATTCAGCGCTTTCAGTTTTGTGTGGACAAAAGTAACAGCCCTAAACACTAGGATATGTATGCGCAAATAGAGGAAACTAGCAAGTTGTCACTAATTTGTTCGAATGTCTGGAGGCATTACATGTTGACAGAGTTGTCACTGAAATTCTACACCATGTAATGCCATGTAACACACTCATTTTTGTTGGCATAAAATTATCCATTTAAACAAGTTGTAGCGCAAGTCCTGTCGTTTGGTGTACAGCGAAATGTTGACTCATAAAAATTTATCATACAAATCGGCATGTCGATGGCCTGCATAATACTGCAGGCAAGTTGTAAACAAAAACAAAATGGAAGTAGTGCGTCAAAACAAACAAAACATAAACTGCTGACAATGCTACAGTATATAAATTAACCATTACCTCTTGCCGTGGTCAAACAACGGTGTGAATCGGTCTAATAAAGACGCTCATGCACTCTTTTTTATTAAGTTTGGATTCAAACAAATGTTTCTAAAAATTGCCGATAGGTTGCAGACCAATTTAGTCTGTCTGCTGAGTCAAACGCAACATAAACGTTCATACCAGTCTGAGTGAAATACCAAAACATAATAATATTGACGTTCATACTGTTCGTGTTGTGCACAATGATGTTCATACCAGTCAATAGATTAAAAAATGGAATAAGTTGACGTAATCTACTTTACCCACATATCATGAAAAGTCTGGAAAAAACTCTTTGTTATATATGAACATTGCTTACTACATATAATAATTTTGCGGAGACATTACAGGTTGTCTTTGAGGGCTGTCAAGATAAACCATTATATCTGTCATGGGCTCAGGAAACATTATTCCCAGGTACTTTTTCCCAGGTACTTTTCCCCAGGAAAACGGAAAACGTAAACTATTTCTAATTCAAAACATTTACAAATTTGAGGCTGTGTATGATATGAAACTGTACCTGGTGGAGGAGTTGTGATCATCGAAAGGAAGTATTTATATTCAGAAGGCACGTTCCACGGTAGCACACCATTCTTCCCAATGCACATGGCCTCATCGACTGCGGCTATTACGTTCATGATCACTCCTTCGTTGTCGTCGATATATACATCCTGAAATATTGTGAATAAAATCGTTAATTGGTGTTCACTTCCCATATGTAACAAATAGTGTTTCTTTATTTTATAATTCACATTACAATCATTTCAAAATATTTCACGAGCATTTTCAACAACCTGCACCAAATAATAAGGTCGTAGAACAATGGAGGTGTACTAACACAATGGAAAGGATGGCCGTCCAATTACAGTACCAAATAATTCGATCGCGCAGTGAACCGCTGACGAGAGTTAAATGAATTTAAAAAATTAAGTTTATATGTTTTAGGGTTTCAACCGACTATTTGGGAAATCTGTCTACTCACGAAGGCGCTGAACAGCCGGCCGAGTGTACAAAATATATTAGTAGAATTTGTTCGCACCTCAGCCTCCGGCCCCGGCTCTAGCGTCGCTTCGTCGCACGTCGACCTTGCGGCCTCAGATTATAGACTGCGCTTTGCGAGTTTGCCCTCGACCTTGCGCCCTCGGAATATGCACTGCTGCGCTTTGCGAGGTAAAAAATATCGGGTACTTTTGTGGTACGTTGATTTTGGGGGAACCGGACGGACTATAAGAAAATAAAATGTGCAGAACTATCTCCTATATTTATTTGTTTAGGTAAAACTCCAAAAATGTTTCATTCTAGTAAGAAAAATCTCAAAAATTGTGTACTTGCGGTCGAAAAACTTGTTTAAGGTTGTTGTATTTTCTTGTCCATTGAACTCGTCTGAGCCACGTAGAAAACCAACGTGTGTACCAAATTGGATGTAAAATGCGGCCCTTAGAATGAGAACACATATATACAAACAAATTTTAATGACAACCCAAAAACGTGTTCCGGGGACCATGATCGGTACTCATTGACTACTCCATAAGAGTCACTGCAATGTCTCATCTTTCCAATAGAAATTCACTAATAATGAAAATCTAGGGCAACTATTTCATCAAGTATATTGTAACGAGTTATCTAACTCTGTTACCTAAATGTATCAGACAGCTAGACTAGTTGCGCGCATGCGCGTCAGAACTGACCTTCTAACTTGACATTGAGTTAGAGGGCAGTCTAGTTCCAAGCGCCGACCCATCAAGTAGACGTAAGCGGCAGGTTAAAACGTCCGTCGGCGTCGAGGTTCTGCACTCACTCTAATCCGTTGTTAATATGCCATAAGCAATCCAATTAATTTATTATTATATTCGGTAACCGCGTAACGTGATATTATAACAAATCGCGCACTCGTAATGAATATTAAGCGGTGATAAGTTCGGTTCGGTAACAAGCCTATCGTGGACAAATGGTGACTAGTGTTTTAGTTAAGGTTAAAGTGCAATAGTTTAGATTTATATTAATTAATTAAGCGCTTGTTAAAAGGTGGCAGAATCGGATTTGCAGGGTACGGCAAAGGGCAATCGGGTAAATTACGGTTGATGATTAATTAATTTGCTCTGGGTATATGGGTAGCGTCCATTTGCATCGACAGTTCCAGTCACGTCTTCCAAAATTTTACTAAGTCGGTGCAAATACACGCTGACCAGCGATTCCCTATACGATCAAAGGGAAAACTGGTACAGTAAATGGTAGCGAGCAAGGTTACGTCCCGCAGTAAATGGTAGCAGAAGCGAAGTGACGTCCCGGTTTAAATCGTAGCATAGTGAGATTGCGTCCCAGATTAAATGCAGAAGCGATATTAACCCTAAAAAGCAAATTTATTCATGTCCGACTTTGCCTATATTACGTCATCACTTCCGCCGGTAAAAACCACGTTTCTTATTTTGTGTAAGCTAGTCACCAACTAACCGAGCTAATCTTTTTAATAACAGATTTTATCAACTAATATTATAATAATAATTATACACGTTTGCCGTTAAATTTTGCCTTATATTAATTTCTACACCTAGTCCCATTTAGTGTTAGTTATAAGGTTGGTATAGTGTTTCTTTTGTTTATGATTCCTGCTTTATTGGTGAGTACATGAATTATTATTATTATATTATAATAAGCAGTGCCTTATTTTATTCATATTTGGAAGTCAAATTACTGAACTGAGAGTCTACCAAAAAGAACTTTAAGTGACCTAACCTCTCAAAGAAAGTTTCATGTACACATAAACACCTAGTGACACTCAATATTGTTTTAATAGGCCTAACCAATTTAAGATTACCTTTGGTAAAACGTACTTGTGTTTCATTACATAACAACACCCTAACCAATAAACCTTAAATATACCAATCTATGTAATTTCATTGCCAAATTTATAAACATAATACATTTAGGCCTAGCCTGCACCAATCTGCATACAAAGTTGTACCACATTACACATAATTTTCCCACATATATAGTGCTATTTACAACATTTAGTCTGTTAAATCACCAAGTTCATATAGTAAATGTGTAATCTGGCCTTTTATAAACTTTTCTACCAAAATAATTAATTCATAGTAGGCCTATAACAAATAATTCATCTCTGACACTCTTAACATATTATATCTGTCAACAACAACCCAATTTTGTGTCTCTTTGTCATTGATTGTGTTGGATAATAATTTACTTGCTATTTTTCAAACAGTAATCCTTTTTTCATTGAAAGTATTGTAACAGTAACAATATTTTACAAGTGTTACAATACTTTAAGATAAAACACACATTAATGATACAAATTTATAGCCTACCATGTTTATGTCATACAACTGACACCTGATAGTACTCTTTCTTAGTTTGGCCATCCAGACAATATATATTTTTACAGTGTTAGTGATATTGTCCAGTTACTTTGCATATTTCAGTGTTTCATAGGTAAAATAGGTTTTAATAATTTTTAGGCCTAGTCTAATTTTGTCAATGCTGTTTGATAGTATTTCAGGTGACGTAATTTTATATAAATTATTCAAAATATATACACCTTTTAGCCATTTCAGACCACATATGGCCTACACCTAGTATTTGCAACAGTAATACAATATCTTGTACTACACAGTGGCCTATAACCTGCAAACATAACAGCATTTTCATTACAACACAAATGATACACACATTACGCCTATACTCAGATACTCAAACACATATAGCCTAACTATTTTCCCTTTTTAGAAATCTAAATCTCATTTCTAATTCAACTGAATTGTAACACTGACATTGAAATCAAAACTGTATTACAACATTACAGCAAATTACAGTACTTTCAAAAAACATTGACTAATTTAATTAATCTTAAACAATTTTGAAATAGTTAAAACATACTTAACCAAATTCTCTACTTATAGATAATATATTTTTGTACAATGAATTCAATCAATGAACACATTATTATAATTCTACACCCCCAACATTAATAATATTACAAAAATATTTTCAAATAATATTCAATAATTTTAAAACAAAAATAATTCCACATAATATAGTAATTTGGTTACACCTTAACAATTGACCAAAAGTAAATGCACATTAAATATTGTTCAATTTAACCAATAAATAAGCTACAACAGTTATTATTAAGCTTATTACCCATAAATAGGTTATTAACAGCATATTATTTAGCCAAGGTATTGAAACGTCCCGGACATCAGGAGCTACGATATAAGTAACCGAACGCAGGTAAATTGTTTTGTGTGTTTATAATCATTTGTTTACAGGTACTATACTGCTATATAATCTTCACTTTTGCAAATTATTGCCTTCATATTTAATTAAATTCCCACAAGCCTACCCGGCCTTTCCAATTTCAGATTGAGCTGGTGATTACAAATAAATAATTAGTCTATTTTTGTATTTTGTTGTTTTCAGTAAATTTTTTTTCCAGTTAGCCTAACAGTTTTTAGGTATTTTCGTCCCTCGGAATTGCAGCTAATTCATCAAATTAATATTATAGCCTACAATATTTAAGGAATCTTTATATATTTTAAATAACGCCAAACTTTTAAATAATTTTAGAAAAAAAAAAGAAAAAAAACTTTATTTAAAACAATAGTTCAAAACAAAATTATTTCAAAAAATAGTTTTCTCCCTAAATCAATAATAGCAAACCGACAATATAGTTTATAATAATTTTGCTCCGGATTGATTATTTCTCAAAACTACAGTCACACCTGGACAATCATATAGCCTATAACCAATAACAATAATAATGACTACATTATAATCAATATCACCAAATAGCAGCGATCAGGTAACCGCAGTTCTACAGTTATGACCCAACCTAAACAAATAGTTTTTATCGGAGATAGTCACACTACTCGACTAGGCCGGCACTACCAATTACAAAACCATAACCAGTTAACAAAAGTGTACTTCCATGGGTTGCCAGGAGCGACTTGTGCTAAAATAAAACTTTATATAAAGTCAAACAGAAAAATAATTTTCCCAAATAAATTAACAAGTCTAATTCTCGGAACCAACGACTTGCTCAAGCAACAAACCTTCGAGCAACTACGAGTTAATGTCAATTCAATAATCAACCTCATTAAACGTTGTAACCCAACCGGTGAAATCGCGTTATTCGAACTTCCGATATTCCCAAAAATTAAAACCAAACCAAAAATAGTTACACAGATAAAATCCTACAATAAATTCATAACAACTTTATTTGATATAAAATTGATCAGATTCAATATCGACGATTACGATTCGCCAAAGTTTTTCTTAACTGACGGATTACATTTTTCAGGATCAACCAATTCCTTAATATTGAAAACAATAAATGAAATACCAAACGGTAAATCAATATCATACATAGGAAATAAATATAATACAGTTAATTAAAAGAAACAAAACAAAAAATCACAATTAACTGTAAAAACCCTAACCATATTAAAAGAAATTACGGCTTACATAGTGTCCTAACTAACATAACATAATTAACAGTACAGTATTCAACAGGGGATAAATTTTTTTAGAATAATCAATTTTATTTAACCTTATAAAAACTTCATACTCTTAGGATATCAATCGACCAAGCCAATTCTAGGACACTATATAGCAAACACCCCCTCCAATCTAATTATCAACCCGATCGTACCGACCTGCCTTTGCCGAACACCTAGCTCCGATCGGTGATATTAGATTATAAGCTATTTCTTACTTCCTACTTCATTCTTCTAACTTATAACAATAGCACACACCTCTAATCTATCGATGGTTTCGTTCGGTCGATTAGGTATGGCTTGGGTAATCTCTTACGAGGGCTTACCTCTACCAAACATGACGTAACAACTATTCGATGATTAGAGCCTTTTGTCAGATCCATCAAAATTTTTTTTTTCCCATTACATTTATAAGGTCTCACCAAACGTCCAGTCGTTTTTATATGTATCGTCGTGTGTAACCAGCTCCTTTTCTTAGACTATTATTTTTAATTTTGTTCATTGGATATAATATTAACTTCATTGCATCATTTTTTTTTATTCTCAAATAGTTGTTATGAGCTTTACATCGGAGATATTTGGAAATGATGACGACTTTTGGAAAAAGTAGTTATGGCCAACTACCAGAGAATCTTTATATTTGCATCCTTTCAAAACCTTCCTTAACTTAGAGTCAACAACAATATTTACATCAAATTTTTTTTATCCCAAATCATCTATCCATCCACATCAGAACATACAACATTTTGTTATACTACCTACCTTCTCTTTATTATCTATCTACCACTCTGGTCTGTCTTAGTTTATAAGTTAGTTATATATATATATATATATACATATACGGAATTAGTATTTAAGAACTCGTCATAGTATTAAGTTAATTTCGAAATAAATCGTACCCACCCCTTAATTACGTCGTGCTCTACAACGTACCGTGCGAATCAATCGATGCGAGATAATCCAATCCAGGACGACGCGTCGAACTCCACGTTAGCAACGAATAACACGACGTAAGTTTAAAAAAAAAAAAAAAAAAAAAAATGCCATGTTAAAGGGAAACAACAATTTCTTTCAATTAATCTTGCGCAGGCCAAAGGTAATACATTTCATTTCGTGCCTCGACTTGTACATTTTAATACCAATTCCTATATTCTATCCATTCCCTGTATATATTGATATTTTTGTTGTGTCTCATGATAAACATTTTTGTGTTTATTAATGGTTGTCGTTTCGCCAGTTTCAGCCTACCAGCCGAAACTGTGCCCTAAATAGTAATTAAACCATATATTGGTTTTTGTGTTTTTTCTTGTTTGTGTCTTAATGTTTGTATAATTTTTTGGTCATCTTTCTTATAAATCAATTGACTTTAGCGTATACACCCAATTTTATATTTTTCTTCTGCACTAATCACCGCACTTGCTTTTATTATATAACGCGAAAACCCAATAACCTTATAACCATCCTTTACCCAAAAAACCTAACAATATATAACTTCAATTTATCTCAATCATGTCGCGTCATTGGTGATGAACAATTTTGGTAATTTAATTTTAAGATAGCTTTAGTAAATTCAATAGTTTTAAGAGAAAATTTTAGTTCATAAGTCAAATA
>JAGFPH010012334.1:17046-30497 GCA_018207615.1 Philaenus spumarius | reverse complement strand
TCCGAGTCCAAGGGCGGTTGGTAGTAGAGCACCTCCGGAGAGGCTACGGAAGACGGGAACTTGAGAACCGTCACCGTTACCGGCGGTTGTTTCTTCGTACTCACCAGAGCGTTGTCCTGCTGGGGCGCGTACAGAGGGGCGTAGTTCGGCTGAAGTGGTGCGACGGGCAGGAAGGGGATCTCCGGGTACGATGGGTGACTGTACAAACAGATTGTATTAGTAATTATTTTCTAACACTACTGTCCATACATTACTAGGTCTAATCTGATTTGAATTATTAACATTTCTTTAGGTGTAAACATGTCAACAAGAATAACATTAGACCAGCTGAATGGGAAAAGTACCAGCTGTGAACCATTCTAATGTTTATTATTGCCTGTTTTTTATTTTTAAACTAACAGAGGTACTGGCGCCATCAGGCGTAGATACGAATAAATTAAGGAAAGAAATATCGTACAGTGAGTTTAGCCCAAATCAATCAATGTTTCCTATTTTATGTTTTACATAAACGATTAGCTATGCGCCAGTAAGCGCAAAAACTACTATCTCAGCCAGTTTGAGTTGCGTTTCACCTCTATGTGTACACTTTATCTAAAATATTTTCTACGAACAATATTGTACATCTTAGACACAAATAATCGAAATGGTAATGTTTTTTCTCTCCCATATATAAATTAAGAGTAGTGTGTGCCAAGTTTTAAGTACCTGGCTTCATAGGCCGTTTGTCGTTTCTACAGTCGATTCCACGTTCACCGTGCAGTACAGGTCTTACGGGAGAATAGACATGCTACTACCATTACAGGGAACATCACGTGTATTGTCATGCTGGTTGTGTCAACTTTCCGAGTGTTGCATGGGAGTTGATGTTTTTTAGTTGGCTAGCCTCGCTGAGACTGTCGTATGGATAACATGGCTTATGGGCGCTATGTAGTGCACGGTGAACATGGAATCGAGTGTCGGAACACTAAGTCCCTTCGATGGTCCAGAACCCTGGAAGATTCTATAACAATGTAAAACATTCTTGAACATTCTGAAACATTCTTAAATTCTATAAGATTCTAAAACATTTTGGAAGATTCTATAACAGTCTTGAACATTCTGAAAGATTCTTAAATTCTATAAGATTCTAAAACATTTTGGAAGATTCTATAACATTCTTTAACATTCTGAAAGATTCTTAAATTCTATAAGATTCTAAAACATTTTGGAAGATTCTATAACATTCTTGAACATTCTGAAAGATTCTTAAATTCTATAAGATTCTAAAACATTTTGGAAGATTCTATAACATTCTTAAAAATTCTATAACATTCTACAACATTCAGATCATTCTGGAAGGTTCTACAACATTCTTAAAACTCTATAACATTCTACAACATTCTATAACATTCTGGAAGATTCTATAACATTCTGAAAGATTCTACAACATTACGATTGATAGTGATGACCGAAGGTACTTGGTAGAATTCCATTTTGTCTTTTAATTCTACAACATTCTCCAACGTTCTGGAGCATTCTAGAACATTCTGTATGGAATGTGTGGAACATTCTGGAATATTCCAGAATATTCTGGAAGCTTATAGAACGATCAAGAACATTTTGGCCAGTTCGACACTCGTTTCCCAGCTGTTTCACCCATAACATGCACATTGGTGCGATGCTCTCTTTTGACATTGTGAATTGAGTGGCAATAATGCTAAAGAAGCTGGCGTATGTTGACCTTCCGGTTCCCCACTCGCAAGATAGAGAGAGCCTTCCTAATTCTATTCCAACTGTCAGCGAGGACACTGCCCCTACGAGACCAAGCCACTGGTTAATGCCCAGTGATCTTACCACATTGTGTGAAAGGCACTGGTAATACCCAGTGGGGCTGACCCAATCTCCGAACCCAACCTCTGCAGTTCCAAAAAGAAACCTTTTCCATGGATGGGGGATGGAGGGCTACCACATCATACACACCCATGAGGTTGCGAGGGTGGGTTACGGAATTATAGCGGCACTCATGTGCAAACCACACTTACGTTTATTATGTACAGTACATAGATATAAATGTGCACCTTTATTAGACACCTAAGCTTACAAATTCATTATTTGTTTAGATATTGTAGCGGGAAGTGTCTTTATTAATTTTATTGCTCAAGAACACACTACGAGTACATTCTTCATGTAGTAGACACATGCATCAATACGTATAGTGCTATTTGTACATTTAAAACCAGCAAATTTCATATGTTTACAAAATAACGCATGATACATATCGCGGAGAATAACTTACCTGAATGTGTAAGGATCGAAATAAGGATACTGCAGTGGAAGAGGTCCTGAAGGAACCGCGTAGACGACACGGATGTAATGAGGCTGTTGGAAGTCCTGAGGAGGAACAGGTGCGATGACAGCTCCTACTGGAAGTCCCATCCGGAGTCCGTGGTAGATGATTGACAAAGACTCTGGGAATGGGATCGTATCCTGGCTGGGATCCACGTACACGGGACTCTTGAGGACTACCTGCACAGCCGGAGTAGCTTTCTGGAAACACATACATACAACTTCAAATGTTTATCTTTTGCAGCGGGAAGTGTCTGTATTAGTTTTATTGCTCAGGAGCATACTAAGTCTACATTCTTCATGTAGTAGACACATGTATCAATACGTATATTTACGCCTTACATTATTTTTAAGGCGAAAAACCTCAGCAGTTATCATCGCCTCTTTACTCTTTACATGGCCATATACTAGTACAAATTGTATATAGTCGCCATTTTTAAAACAAACATTTTTTTAAATAATTGAGTATATGTAATGTCAAAAAAAAGTTGTAATGAGACTATTCAAATATATATATTTTTTCATATTAACAGAAAAACATCAACAATTAAAAATAAAAAGACCGAAAAAATTCAAGCCAAACCCAAAATATGCTCTAAGATTACTGAATATTGTTTATCCTGATGATATAACGACTAATTAAAACTAACACTAATTATTGTCAGCAGTAGGAAGGCTCTGACTTCCTACAAGTAAACTGAAGTGCTAATAATGTAATTCTGACTGTCATTCTGCTAACTTAACACTGAACCAATAGTACATAGGAGGTAAATGGGTGTGGCAAATTAGAAGCCTACAGTCATTTCATTTGCCCAGAACCTGCGTTCTCCCAGAACCTCCACCCCGGTATACTGACATGTCTCCGCGATGGGTTTCGAAAAAAACATCTGACTTTTGTTGAGAGAGCTGAAGTTAATGTTAAGAGGTGCTAAAGAGTCCTTCGACACTCGGCGCAAAATCTTTAGGTCGTGCGACAATTGCCTCTCAACGCAACGCTCAGGCCTGTGAAAAACGTGAAGGAACGACAAAATTAGTTCACACCTGTACGATTGCGACATCTGACGGGTGATACGTGTATCAAGAGATATGGCCTGCTTGTCTGTTCCTTCAGTGTCGTACGATATTGAGGTTAAGGACATTGGCTTATTGATTTCTTTTATCCAGGAAGTAGAATCACGTCCTGCTTCTCTAAGTAACTTGATATAAATTGGCATAAGAAATTAACACATTCTGGACTCATAAAATGCACCTCATGAAATGTAAACGGATGCTGAGACAGTTCTCTTGTAACTACGGCTAAATTGTGTTTCACATTAGTTAAATTAAATAGATGCTACACTGTTTCCTCCTTTTTCGAATTCATTTCAAATACCAGGAAAAGTACTGAAAAATAAATAAAATTTTTGCCTACAACTCCGATTTGGATCCAGTTTTCTGCATCCTGTTCAGAAAAATAACTAGAAAAAGTCTACATATAACCAGTTTCGAGAGAAAGCGAAAATGCGTCGCACGTGCATAAAGTGCGTCTAAAAGTGCATAACTTTTTTTAAATCTCTAAAAATTGATACTCAGGGAATTTTGGGGGTGCTGATTTCATTTCTGACCATGAGAAATCTCCCTGTGCACCGGGGGCGATGGGGGACATTTTTTAAGTTGCGACCGAGACTTGAAAATTTCCACTCGGGGGTTTTTGTCGAAACTGACTTAATTTCTGACCATGCTATGATTTCCTGCGCCTGCACAACATGTGGATGCAGGAAGCATAATGTTGGCTGCACAATTTCTTGTAAGAATTGTTTAGGCACCAACTGCTCAAATCCATCAGGCTATATGGATGCCAGCGAAGAAAGTGAGGAAGAAATCGACGATGATAATGGCGGCTTATAAATAATTTTGGAAATCAAGAATTGTGTATATGGGAATTTTTTATGTTTTACATTACGTATGCTTGTATTTACTATTCTAGATTTTTGTTACTGTTACCTACAAAATAAACAGAATTTTTGGAAAATGTATGAATTTATTATTTCTCTTTCCTTTGAAAATTGTATAATGTCTTCTCCTTTTCATAAAAGATTATACATAATGCCGCCCACAGTCCCCCTCGGTGCACCGGAGGCATTTCGCATGGTCAGAAATGATGAAACCAGCGCACGCAAAAACCCCCGAGACTAAATTTTTAAGTCTCTATCGCAACTTCATAAATTTCCCACCATCGCCCCACTGAGCCCCCCCCCCCCCCCCCGTTCCCCGGAGGCATTTCGCATGGTCAGAAATGAGATCAGCGCCCCCAAAAACACCCGAGACCGATTTTCGTGGCTTTTCATCCTTTTTTAGAGGTTTCAACAAAATAATGCACTTTTATATGCACTTGCGATGCATTTCCGCTTTCTTCCGAAACTGGTCATATGTAGACTTTTTGTCTGGTATTTTTCTGAACAAATTGGAGCTGTAGGCAAATATTGATTTATTCGGGACGAAATCGTGCTAGTTTGCCTGGTCTATAGCTCGCTATAACTTCATTTTCACTTGACGACTAAATCATGATTACTAGCTAAACTCCTCCTGCTATATTCTAGCGCTGTCTCATGAATTATCGTTTCATTTTATGTTTTCAAGCAGATTCTGTTCAACAATTGGAGCAGAAGGCTTTCATACAAGTCAATGCTACTGGACCGTATTTCGCTGAAAACTATTTAACAATCAATCCATGTAAAACTAACTACATACACTTCAGTAGAAAGCGCAGCTCAAATCAGACTCCAAGTGTCAAGCTAGGTGATAGTATACTTGAAGAAGTGCAATCAATAAAATTGTTGGGTCTTCTAATTGATGACAAGTTAAACTGGAATGACCACATTAGCAATATCAGTGCAAAAATTAGCTCAGGTATATTTGTACTGAGAAGTTTGAAGCCATACTGTGGTAGATCGATACTTTTAACAGCCTATTATGGGCTAGTGTATCATTATTTGAATTATGGAGTTCTTCTTTGGGGAAACTCATCAGTTCAAAACATGAAAAGAGTGTTTGTCTTGCAAAAAAGAGCCATAAGGCTTATTGCAGGGCTACATAAAAGACAAAGTTGTAAAAACTATTTCAAGAATTATGAAGTACTTACACTTCCACGTATTTACATACTTGAAGTGTTGCTTTTTTTAAATTCAAGTGTGATCATGTCCAAAATATGGATATACACAACTACAGTATCAGACAAGCTTGTGAGTATCGTGCCAGACAGCATAGGTTAAATTTATACAGTAAACTTCCCTCACAAGCTGGTGCAAAGTTCATGAATAAGCTTCCTAAAAGCATTCAAAATTCCCCAAACTACAGGATTTTTTAAAACAGTCTTAGACAATTTCTATTGTCTGGATCATTTTACTCGGTGGAAGAGTTTGTGCATCACGATACTATTTTGTGATAGATGTGATCTCTTTTTTTTGCAAAGCGTTTTAACTTTTTAAATTATTATCTTATTAACTTAATTTTTTGTATTTGTCTTGATTATTGTATATTTTGCTCTATTTTTTTGTACTACTTGTTGTTTAATTGTATTTTGTTGATATTGTTCCAGTGTGTTGTGATATGACTTGTTTTATACAAATTATTTTTGTCAAAGAAACCAATAAATGATATGAAAAAAATGAAAAACCTCGATTATCTTAGGGTAAAAGTTGTGTATCTAATGTGTCTGCGATAAATATCTTTCGGCTCTGGTGTGAACCTTACCTACGACTGAACAGGACGGTCTTAAGGGGAAATGGTTGGGTTACTGGGAGGTTGGCCTGTGGAGGTTACGGAAACAAACTTTATTCAGCTGACCTTTCATGTAGAAAACGTAAAGGAGGTAAAGAAACGGCTCAGTACACCCCGTACGACTTCCCGGTCTTGAACTAGGCCCTCAATGGAGTGGAGGATAAACAGCAGAGTAGGAAAACATCGTCCGAAGACTCTCACGGATTTCTAAAAACCTGGACAGCAAATCTAACCCTCCCTATCGTATAAATCATGAAACCATAGTAGCCTACAGAATGTTCTTCTGATTCGAGACGTTTTCAGTCTGTCCACTAACTGAGCTCTAGAAGGATATACTGTCTAGTTGGCAACACTTACCGTGGTATATTTGTTTGTCTGACACGTGACGAAAGGTTCGGTTGTCGACACTGCGCTAATGCGAGCATTGTGGATGGTTCTCAAAGTATCGCTTGAAATTAAAATGAGAGGTACATTGACCGTCGATCTGGCAACACTGAAAGGGTTTTCCGCTAACACGGCGAGAGGCGGCAACGTCGCAGGGCTGTCGTAAAAGCCGTAGTAGTTTTCCGGACTTTGGTAGGGTAGGTTTCCGCGCACTTGGCTGACGAGGAACAGTAGCGCTCCCAGGAGAAACATCTGAAAGAAAATGAAAACATTAAATGGTATCCCAGAAATGTTTTGGATTCCTATTCAAAAATTGAAAACATGTAAAAATTATGGAGAAAATTAGTGGTTTGGCGAACGGACGTGACACGCGGCCATTATAAATGTAACAACCGATTTGGATCAAAAGCTTAACACTGTGATAAGATCGTCTGTGTTTTAGTTTACTGTAAACGCTGGTTTAACCGTTAAATATAAATCAAAACAGTAGGCCATGCAATAATATGAAATGTACTCGTATATTTTAAATTAACCTTATTTGTAATTTATATGTTCGTTCGGGATTTATGAGTAATAAACTGGCGGAATCTTTAGCGTTTATTGGTGCACAGCTAATAATTTACGTAGGCCTAAAAGGGTTACATAGATCGATTTAAAACTTGCTGTGCATTTTTGGGCCATGGAACTCGGATCTAAAATTTTTTTTTTAATTTCGTGCGGTAAGGACTATTTTACCCGATATTCCTTTTATTTATTTAATCACATCTACCAGCTAGTAAATAAATACAAGTGACCTGGAGGCGGTACATGTGGTGAATTATTAGCTGCTTTCAAGTTGAGATAAGAATACTAATGACAAATCCATGTAGTTCATAGAGTTGCACCGTTATCTAACCTTCTCATAACTACAATATATTAGTCCTTGTAGTAATGTATCTGTTCACCAGCCTCCACTCAAGGGCGGCTTGACACTGTCCTCACCGAGACGATGGCTCTGCTTGTGCTTTATTGAAAATTATGGTGAAAACCCTGCGTGCTCCGCACGCCACCCCCGTTGGAACTTTCTATACACATAATCATGCTATGTTTTCTTTAATAATAACTCCACAGCTAAGATGGTAAATAATGTTAAATGTTCAAATCAAATTATTGCGTATATTTTATAGCAGCAGTTATAATAAAGAACCAGCAAGGCTCAGGTCTACGCATTAATAAAAACTTAACCTAAAAGTTAGAAATACAAATAATTACTTCAAAGTTTGAAATCAACAGTTAATGGAAATATTTTTAATCTAGACATGCAGAGTGATTTGATTGCGTTGCGTCGTT
This sequence comes from Philaenus spumarius, assembly GCA_018207615.1. NCBI lineage: Eukaryota > Metazoa > Arthropoda > Insecta > Hemiptera > Aphrophoridae > Philaenus > Philaenus spumarius. Next base: position 22,700 of record JAGFPH010012334.1, on the reverse strand, counting down.
GGTTTGTTCGAAACTATATGGTTATGAGTCCAAAAACAAAATATATAATATTTAATATTTCTAGAAAATCTTCTTTTTTATCTCCATTAAAATATCACAAAGTTAATTGCAATACAAGAGATTGTTTTTGCCAACCAATAGAACAAGTCGATGACATCAAATATTTAGTCCTGTGGGTGGATTCTAAATTAAGATGGAATATTCATGTAGATTATCTGAAAAAGAAGTTAATTAAATATTTAAGAATTTTCTATATGCTCAGATATCGGATCAATACCGACTTGTTTAGGGTAATATATTTTGCCTTGATAAATTCGAAACTAGAATATGCTATACCAATATGGGGCGGTGCATACAATAAAACCCTCATACCATTAATTACGCTTCAAAAGTTTTTTATCCGAATAATGTTTAAAAAGACTCGATTAGACCACTCTGCGCCTCTTTTTAAGGAGTTGTACATTTTACCTCTCAAAAATTTATACATATACAAAGTACTGAAATTGTTTTATGAGAGAAGTGGTGATAGAAACAACGTCTTGGAGCGTACATTAAGTATTTTGCGTAATAATTTAAATGTTAAAGTTCCGAGACCTAAATTGACTATTTTCAAGAAATTTTTCACTTACCTTGCACCACATTTTTTAATTTACTTCCTGAGTACATAAAATCATGCCCTCATAAGCGCAAATACCTGCAGCAACTAAGGAATTTCTTACAGGAGCTAGAATGTGTTGATTTATTTTGTAACACTTTAATTTAGGTAATCTGTCTATAAAAGCGTGTAGGTGTTATTTTTCTTTTGCTATATAAGAATGAATGTATATTATGTATGTGTATTGTATGAGTCTTTTGGTGTGTAAGTATTTTGTCTATGTATGCTTGTGTATGTTTGTGTATGTATAATATGTATTTATGTATGTAAGTATATATGTATAAATGTATGTGTATGTATTGTGCGTGTATATTTTTGTATGTATGCGTCTACATGTAGATATATGTATTGAGGTAAATTGTATATAGTCTGTTTTTTCAAAATATATTTTTCTTTCTTGTTATGGAAAGCAGCGAAAGCGAAACTGTAGTTTTTAAGTTTTTGTTAGTATCTTTGGAAGCCGGTCGGCCATTTTTATTTTTTTGTTTCTTTGAATTTGTTAACTTACTAAACTACCTCAAACATGTTTTCAAAACATCGAGGTGGTTTAAATTGTTTTCCTTTTTGTATTGTATATATTTAGACATTTTTAGGTTTTGTATTTTTATGTAATCTTATTTGTTTTCAAGATAAATTATGATTTCTCATTTGTTAATGTAATTTTAAATTATGTATTATTTTGATTTTGTTAATGTACAAAAGGAAATGCAATAAATTTTCATTTCATTTCATTTCATATTGGAGCAAACTGCGGTTTTATCTGCTATTTTATTCAATTGGTTGATATGCTAATAAATGTAAATATATGAGTTGGTTGATTGGTCTAGGCCTAACCTAAGAATTTTTTCCTACTAAATTTACAAAAATTGAAATAAAAAATGTTTTTATCAAAATGAATTTTAGCCTACGTTACTCAGGGTTGGTGTAGCGTTTTACTAGTAAAACTATTTTCTCAATCAGTTCTGTAGTTCCAGAGATTACCCCCTACAAACAAACAAACAAATTTCACCTCTTTATAATATTAGTATAGATTTATCCAAATGGAAGGTAATTTTTTCTGCCTAAAAAACTGGCTCGGAAAAATTAGAACCAACAGCTCAAACGCCAAATGTAATAACTCAAGTAAATGTCGAACGAAGTAGTAAACACGAATAGAGCTACATTAATAGAGGGTTCCGCCCTAGCTCGCTTTGCTCGCCAACGACTCATGGCGAAGCCAATGCAAAACGATTATTGTATATTCTGATATTTCCAAGGGAATTACGATTGAGCGGTGCCTTATCCATAGCTAATGTAAGGACAGAGATCGAAATAGACACGACCATCCAAGATAATTGGAATAATTGCGCTGTAATTTCTCCACTAGTATTTAAATAATTCGACCACGCAGCTGGACCGCTGACGTTGAGTTGAGCAAATTTCCAAAATTAAGTTTATATGCCTATGCTTTAGGGTTTCAACCAAAAATTTAAGAAATAGGTCTACTCACGAAGGCGTTGATCAGCTGTCTGTGTGTACGCAATATATTAGTAGAATTTGTTTGCGCCTAGTGGCCTCGCGAGTTTGCACCACTTGGCTTCGAACCGGGTACTTTTATGATATTTTACGTTTTGGTCGATTTTGGGGGAACCAAGCGAGCTATAAGGCCGCGTAAAAAAACAAAATGTGCAGAATAACATACCACATTTATATTTTTAGGAAAAACTCTAAAAAAATTTCATTCTCGTAGTAAAAATGTCAAAAAATAGTTACTTCCGGTCAAAAAACGTACTTCCGGTTGTTTGATTTTTTTTGGCTAACGAACTCGTCCGAGCCACATAGACAACCAATACGTGAACCAAATTTGAACCGAATCGGACTTAAAATGCGGCCACTAGAGTGCCAACACATATACAGGGTGTATCAGGAAGAAACGGAAAGAATTACAGGACGTGTTCTACTGGTGAAAATAATGAAAAAAGTACCTATAAACTAGGTCCGAAAACGCTTCGTTTTCCAGATATCCGCCATTTTGTTTTTTATACAAAATAATTCATATCTAGAGAACGGTTAGACTGATTGAGTTCAAACTTGGCATGAAGTTTAAGCTGTCAATGATATACCTCAAAAAAAATAAACGATTAAATCCAATCATGCGTTTCAAAATGGCGGCTGTTTGAAAATTTCAAACCTAAATTACTCCAAAACCGTACATTTTAACGAAAAATGTCAAGACACCTTTTTTGTAGCCCTTTTGATTACCTAACGGATGGTGTAACTGTCAAAACAATCGGATGAAGGATAACAGTTAAGTTATGTGTACTAATTGGTTTGTTCAACTCGGCATCCTATACAAACACAGTAAAAATACTACAATATTGTATGGACATTTGTTGTCATTACCTTTTAACTTAGCTATTATCCTTCATCTGATTGTTTTGACAGTTACACCATCCGATACGGAATCAAAAGGGCTACAAAAAAGTTGTCTTGACATTTTTCGTTAAAATGTACGGTTTTAGAGTAATTTAGGTTTATAATTTTCAAACAGCCGCCATTTTGAAACGCATGATTGGATTTAATAGTTTATTTTTTTTTTGAGGTATATCATTGACAGCTTAAACTTCATGCCAAGTTTGAACTCAATCAGTAATACCGTTCTCTAGATATGAATTATTTTGTAAAAAAAACAAAATGGCGGATATCTGGAAAACGAAGCGTTTTCGGACCTATGTTTATAGGAACTTTTTTCATTATTTTCACCAGTAGAACACGTCCTGCAATTCTTTCCGTTTCTTCCTGATACACCCTGTATATATATGAATTTTAACGACACCATGATCGGTGCTCATTTGCTACTCCCGACCTTGGGTCTCATCGTAAGGGGTACTGCAATAGCTCATTTTTCCTATGGAAATTCGCTAATAATCAATAATCTACATTTAAAACAAATGTTGATATTACCAACTAAAGGAAACTATACAGAGTGAATCAGACCACCCGTGCCAAATATACAGCGATTGAATCAAATGAGCTGCTGCCTTTGCTTTAGCTAAACTCCCCTATTTCGACCCTAGAGAATTCAGTAAAAATGTTTTCAAATGTCGAAAATGCCCCAAAAGTGTTTTTTTGGGGGGTGGGGGTCGTTTTTGAAAATTTCCAAATATAAAGGTAGGTCGAGTGACACCTCATTTTAAAGGTCTCTGTCCACTGATCATTTTGGAAAAAAGTTTTAACTTTTCTTACTGCGTATGTACAGGATGTTCCAAAACGTCAAAAAAGTAATATTTTCCAGTTTTCTTATTATTACCACATAACATAGCCTACATAAACCAAATTTTTATCCTAGATTCGTGAGAAGATACCCTTTCCAAAAATGTGCTTAAGTTTCCTTACTCAAAAATTTTCATATTTAAAAAAACTTAGAAAACCAAAGTGTGTTCCAAATTTGGACTGAATCGGACGTAAAATTTGGCCGTTAGAGTACGAACACACATATATACAGAGTGTTCATAAAGTCCCTTTAACCCCTTTATTATTTTTGTTATTGAAAATAAGTTAACAAAACTTTGTGTATATCTTGTGTTGCATAACTGGAATTTTTTTTTGACATATCTGAATCTTTATGATTTTGGGGAGCTTGAAGGGGTAAACAATTTCAAATATAAATGTAGGCCTGTGTCGTACAGTACCATTGAAAAGCTTATTAAAAGAGAGAGAGAATGGCGCAAACTAGAGCTTAGTATCTTGCTTCGTTTCAAAGTAATGGACAATCAAAGTTCTGGAAAATGATATTGTTATCATAACTTCAAAGCAGGTTATTAATTTATTAATATTAGGAATACTGTAAGTAGGTTGTATGTAGTTTTCCAGAACTTTGAGTGTCCATTACTTTCAAACGAAGCAATATATTAAGCTCAAATTTGCGCCATTGTGTTTCTCTTTTAATAAGCTTTTCAATGATGTATTACATGACCTACCTTTATATTTGAAATTGTTAACCCCCCTTAACCTCCTAAGCCCTCCAAAGTCATATACGGTCAGATATGTCAACAAATCCTGACACATGCGCAATAGGGCCAGAGTTTTTGTGACAATGAAACGCATTTTTAAATAATAGAGAGCTTTTTCTCAACAACACACCTTAAGGGTCTGCTCCAGTAAACGAGAAAGCCACCGGAAACGAAAGCGCTTCTCACTGTATCCCTATCTAAACAGTGCAATTTCTTGCAGCTGAACGCTTTGACATTGCCTCATTTCAAACCATTTTATAAGTCTATCTTTTGTAATTGAGTGTTGAAAAAAAAACCTGAATATTCTTTATAAAATTTCGGATCCGGCTTGCAAATTATTTTTCATTATAAATTTTGTATTGTGTTAGGAAAAAAATTCAAACTTTGTACTTACAAAATGTCAATTACCTAATAAATCAAAAAAATAAAAAAAAAAAATAAATTGCAAGACGGATGCGTATTGTGACTTTGCTTAAAATGAGACCTTGCAAACAATTTTATGATAAAAAATAAACGAAATAAATGGTTTGAAATTTATCATTGCTCTTATGGGATACAAATCCAAGATGGCCGCCACTACAGCAGATCCTTAACACGTTCACTGCAAAGGACGCATATGTGAGTTTTACACTCAACACTATGAGAGGCGACCGACGCACAGTGCATTGCGCGCCAACCCCCTTATTGGGATTATTTTCAATACACAATGCATTGCATGCTTCGCACACCAACCCCCTTATTTGGACTATTTTCAATGCACAATGCATTGCGTGCTTCACACGACAACCCCCTTATTGAGAGTATTTTCAATACACAATGCATTGCATGCTTCGCATGCCAACCCCCGTATTGGGAGAATTTTCAATACACAGAGCATTGCGTGCTTCGCACGCCAACTTTAAGCCTACGTGCGTCCGCTTTAAAATGTTTGTGATTATTACGTAGAATTTTCAAAAAGTAATTTCTACTCATTTAGACTGTAAATATAAAAAATAAAAGGTCAGCTC
>JAGFPH010012333.1:1995-30649 GCA_018207615.1 Philaenus spumarius | reverse complement strand
CGAACCTAAACCATTTGACTATATTAAAAATTAATATTTAAACAAAAATCAGTCTTAATTAATTATGCAAACGTAAAATAAATATTTAGAAATGAAATTAAACTTTTATAGTATAGTATATTACTGGATTGTAGTCTTCTCTAGAATTTTAGATGTACAAGCTGTAAACAAAGCTATATACACATGTGTCCATATTATGAAACGATTATAAATATAAGATTTTTTTTTACAATTCTGTAGAAAAATGAACACAAATTTAATAGGAGTTTTAACACAGATAACATTCAGCTATCTCAAAATTTTAAGCTGATGGATTTTACAGCGTAGCCAGATCGACACCTTAACAATCTATACTAACTTTTTGAGTCTCATGCTTGTATATAGCCAAACTACAAACAAGTTTTGAACGAAGTGCTATTTCTTGGCCAAGGAGATTATAGAGTCCTGAGTTTCACATGACAATTTTCTGTGAACCTTGAGCTTTCTATCAATATTTGTATACTGCTTGTGCATATGGCAACACTGCATAATCACAGTTGCAATTTCAGTTTATTTTCAGCAGTTCACTATGTTTTTCGTGTAAACAGTAATGCTGACACCGAATAAAAGGATGTGTTATAGCGAAATAACATATATTTGAGTGGAGATAGATTTAGTGATACCGATGAGCCTTGTAAATTAGTTTAGTAAAACACTGAAAGTTTGTATAGCGAATTCTTAGATCTAAATACTAGCACTCCCAGCAGTAGGCTTATTAGTAAAAACTATATAATTTCATTCATTTTTAAAATACATTTTTTTATGGGAACTAACAGTAAGTCGATTAATTTAGCAAACCTAGATGCAATATTAAAATTGAACAATTTCATATTATAAAGATGCTCCAAAAAATAGTGAATAATTATATTCGCTATTAAAATTTACATATATTTTTAAATTTAATCAAATATGTAGGGGACTAACGTCAGTTAATTTGGCGGATGCCCGGAAAGATTTGTCACTATGGAAATGCCGGCCGGGTGGGTGGGCCTGGCGTGACAACATTCAATATTCCTTAGTTTGGGTTATTGCTTATTGGCCGGCCGGAAGAGGTAGAGTGTATAAAGATAGAACTAACGGTAAAGATTAGCTAACGGTAACATAAACAAACAGAACAACGCCGTCAACACGCCCATCAGTGCATTCAATTAGCCCTTGGGTATACGCATGCCATTACAGTTGGATAGTTTTGTTAATTTTTTATAAGTTGTTATAAATGGGTACACTAGTTCCATTTTTCAATGGGTAGACAATATTTAAAACGGATAATAATTTTACTGGCTGGCAAAATGCCCAGAGATATTCTAGCTCAAAAAACTAGTACTGGTAAAACAGGCCTGCAGAATATGTCCGAACGCTCGAACGAGAATCGGGGGAAATTGGGACTGAGCTTGGGAAATTTTGGCCGGGAAAAAATCCATAAAAGTAAGGAAAATATAATTATTTTGGGGAAAGAAAAATAGATAAGAAATGAATGAGAACAAAGGTCAGCCTAATCAGTTTGTACGATACATATACATACACACCAACAGACACACACAAAGTATGTTGTCAGTTCTCTGCTGCAAGCTGCAAGTTTGTGCCGGTTGATGAATGGCAGTTTCCTAATTCTTGGCAGGCGTTCAAATACTGGCATTTATTAGGTATTAAATAATTATAGGTATGCAAATTTTGATTAGTTTCATACAAATTATATTATTCAAGCGTTTAGAATTAAATCATATTAAACCAAATTATAAAATGATACTTAATGTATAGGTATTACTGATGTTTTTTCATTTTTTTTACTGAAATTCGAAATCAGTCTTTACTAGTAAAATGCGTACAATGTGATGTGCAAACTCATTTATTACTTCGGCTCGCATTAGAATGCCGAAGTATTGAAATCATGCAATGATTTTTTGTGTGTCTGTGTTCCTGTATACAAGATATAAGCACTCACAGACATCACAGAAAACTTCTGGTGGTACCAAAATCTTAGTAATTTTATTGCGGAGAGTTAAAAAGCTTTTGAGCTTTCAAGCGTGAGTTGTAGCGTGTCAGGGTCACGTTTTTGGGTAAAAATTTAAAAAATATTGAGTAAAAATTTTGAAAATACAATGTGGGGTATCGTTTTATATGTTTTTGGGTACGGGAAAACCGATTTTGACAGTTAAAAAGTCATAGCGCTTCAAGGTTACGTTTTTGGGTCAACATTTTGAAAATACAGTGTGGGGTATCGTTTTGTATGTTTTTTGGGTACGGGAAAACCGATTTTGACAGTTAAAAAATCTTAGCGCATCGGGGGTCACGTTTTTGAATAACATTTTGAAAATACAGAGTGGGGTAATGTTTTATAAGTTTTTGGGTAAGAGAAAACCGATTTTGACAGTTAAAAAGTCGTAGCACGTCGGGGTCACGTTTTTGGATCAAAATTTTGAAAATTCAGTGTGGGGTATCATTTTATATGGTTTTGGGTATGGAAAAACTGATTTTAACAGTTAAAAAGTCATAGCGCGTCGAGATCACTTACTTTTTAACTAAATGTAACTGTTAATTTTAATTTTCTTTCAATTCGTGTGATCTGTCCGGACGAGCCAAAGTCTCGAAAAAGTGTTCCATCTTTTCACTAGTTTCCTTTTTCACTGCGTAGATGGGTGTGGAGGGATGAGGTATACTGTTATCTGTTACATCTCATATCTTTTGTTTCGAGTTTTCAACCCCGTTAGTTTATAAGTAGCAAGTGGTCTAGGTGGTTGTTTATTACTGCGATGTTTAAATTTATATAGTGATTTTTTCCGTCGCAATTGTTTATTATTGTGATGTTTAAGAGGCAATGTAGTGAACCAACAGAGGGTTATTAAGTATTATATTATAGTGTTTTGTAATATTTCCCGTAGTGACTGTGATATGTAATAGTTCGGTAATTGAATTTGAACTAATTAAACAAAACATTTAACTTTGTATTTATCATTTAAGTACTAGGCCTACTTTAAACATAATAAAATAGCAATAATCAAGTTATATTTCTTAGTTTTAAACCTTTTGGGACCATCTGACGATATTTCACCGTAGTTAATTAAGTAAAAATAATGCAATTATTATTTTTTTGAAGATTTATATTGGAATTTATAGTGAATATAATAATAATTATTAAAATATAATGACAATAAATATGTTGAAATAGATAAACAAACTGTGTTAATGTCCGGCGCGTCTGTAGCTAATAGCGATCAATTTTAGGGAAATTTTTTGTTAAAAAAAGTGTGTTCTGAGGAAATTTTGTGTGCTAAAATGTTTTCTGCACCGCTGTGGTAGAAGAGGTATCCTGTCAGTTCTGCTCTATTGAGAATGCATTGGCAGAATATTGTGCTACTGTGAAGCACATGCTCGCAGAAGATACTCAGAATTCAGATGAGCCTTAGTGAGCCTTAAGGATTCTAGAGTGAGGATCATAAGGTCTTCCTCTCTAATCATAAACACTAATTGCATCATATTCTACAAAAGAACCAATGATGGGTTGCAATGAAACAAAAAAATGGGCAGCACAACCTATGAAAAATAGAAGAGGCTGTAAATTTGGAAAAGTAAAATGTTATCTTACCATCCTGACTTCGAACACTATCCAGTATCTCATGCATTCCTTTCCTCAAAGCTTCATTTTCGTCAATTACATCTTGCAATTTGTTTTCCAACTCCTCTGCTTCTTTCATAAGCATAACTCTGGTTTCTTCAGTTATTTCAAATCCTATTTTAAAATAAAAAATACATTTATTTTTTGTCAGTTGAGAAAACTATTATCAATAACACATGTGAACATTGTAATTATATATTCTATACACATCTGATAAATTGTTTAATTTGTTTTATAAAAGATGGTAAAATGAAGTAATTTTAAGGTCTGTAACACATGGATAGGTAAAAATGAAAATACAAGAATGCATAATGCCTACTTAATTCTTAGAAAGGATAGACAGTAAACACAAGCTCTAAAGAGCTCATAATACAATTAATTTTCTCTAATAGTTTAAAAAAATAAAATACATGACTCATGGTTAGTGAAAGATAAGTTAGGTCACTGAAGTGAATGGTTTTCTGTTTACCTTTGTTTAGTTCTTTCTTCTGGTCCGAGTCATCATTAGAACTTACGACTTCAGGAACAAATCCCAGTTGCTGGATCTGATTCTTCAACTGTGCCACTATTTTGTTCAACTTTCTATTCTAAAATAAAATAAAAACATATATCTTCAGTCATTTTTATTGTTGTTTATTTGATCATTTACAGCCCAAAATGTGTTGAAAAATAACCAAAACTTTTGAAGTACATTTCAGCAAGCAATATGCTAAAGGCCACACCTCAACCATCATAGCCTTCCAAATGTTCTGTTGAAAAAATGAATGGTTTACAGTGAATGAGTTTCAAGGTTTTTGGCAATTTTCAGAAAGTTTTATTTACAGCAGCTTAGCTACAACGTAAAATTTAACGTGAAACCTTGAAAAGGGGTCATGGGTGCTCGCTAAGAAAAGTTTTTAAAAAATTCTAAATTTTAAGGGGGTTTGGGGAGTCAAAGTTATTAAAAAATCGCCATATTTAACTTTGATTTGTCTGTCCGGCCGGATCGGGCCATCTAGTATTGGTATAAAACTTGCTCTGAAAAAAAAAACATTTAAAAATATTAAAATAAATATTGCCTGACAATTTTTTAATTAAAAGAACTTTAAATTTACTTTTGAAAAGTAAGAAACTATAATTATGATAAAATAAAAACAAACTTAGTTGGTACCAAATTTAGTTGAAATTTACGACACTGAATACAAAATAAACCTATACTAATCATAGTAACATTAACAAACACTTCCAAGAATAGAAAGATGCTGTTAAAATTGTTTTCGAGAAAATACTTACCACCCACACAGATAAATTAGGGGAACTTGAAAACAAAATCAAGGAATTAAAGATCCAATTTAGAATCAATCAAACTCACATCCATGAAACATGTACTGGAAGTACAACTGGTCAAACCACAATGCCACATTCACCATTTTACTATTTTTACTAAATTTTACTAAAAAATATAACAAACTAAATATATTATTTTGGGTTAAACAAACTTTTGTCAGTATTCTCCATTTACACGTTATTGCGGGATGAATTACACACGAAAACTGAGGGTTTGCAGTATATTTCTATACAGATCATATTTAACACCAATTGTGTAGTAATAAATTAATCAATCAACAATATGTACACTAACTAACCTCAAGCCTTAGCTCTATCTGCACTTCCTGAGCTGCCTCTAACTGTTTGGTTACTTCTGTCAGCCGGACTTGGTTAGCTTTGTGCTGTGCTAATATACCATCTACTCTGACGACTGCATCCACGTCAATACCAAGTTGTGACCTAGAATACATAGAACATCAATCATTTACTTATGTTAATAAAAGCAGAACATTTCTTGTTTAGATTTCTCTATAAGGAAAGATCAGGACCCTTCACTAGGTTCTTTAATTCATCTGTCTACCGGTCACAGTTGATTTTCTGAAAAATAGATAAAGGTAATATGATAAAATTAACGAAATTATAAAGCTTGCTAACCTGCCTAAACTCCAATAATCAAAACTCATTAATTTACTATACATTTTGTGGAACCAAGTTTGATGATATTTTACGACGGGGTATTGTTTGAAAAGGAATCTAAGGATACCAAAAATATTTTAAAAGAATTATGTGATATGTAATTTCCAAAATATTACTTAATAACCTACACTCCTCTATTTACGAAATTTTCTGCAGCTAAAACTTTGAAAAAATCTGGTTCGTTTCTGATGTTTATATACTTTAAGATTTAAGTATTGAGAACTTGCAAACAAGGACTTACAATGATGATCTCTTATCAAATTAACAAACATAGTAGCTTCAGTTCCACAAGCATTGTTACACTTTTCCAACATTTCACAAAACTAATACAAAATGTTAGACATCAAAAAGTTGATCCTGTCAGAATAATCGGTAGTTCAAATTTTGTAAATATCATAACTACTAATATAATCGTAATAATTACATAAAGGATATACAATATAATTAATTATAATAATCAACTATATTTAATTTAAATATTAATCAAATATTTATTTTAGTGTGCATTTCAGCGATAGAAATATGAGTCGTATTTTGAAGTGCAGTGTAGAAGGAACTTTCAAAACAAACAGTTTGTGCAAAACTGTCCACGCCATGTTATTTTCTAGAACCAGTCAGTCTCTGAACAAAATCACTGTATATCTCAGCATATGATGGTTGTAAATGTAAGGGTTAACTATGTCATGTTCGTGAATGTGGATTTCATCAGAATAAAGTGAAGTGAAAAAAATGTACAACTAATAACTATTTCAAAACTAATGTAATTATTTGATAAATTCCTTAGGTAATTAGGGATTGATTAATTGTTTTCTCTATAAAGTACTCTGTTAAAATGAATGTCAATTTTATTATTAATGAAAAATCTTGAAATCTTGAGTAAATAAAGTTAGATATTCAACTGCCATGCTAGTTTGACTATTCATTTGAGAACCACAATCTGCACTTACAATACTCGAGTTATGCATTTTTATCCCCAAGAAATAATTTTGTAAATTATAAATTAATTAATCACAATAGATACACAAAATATTTTTCAAAATTAATTAAAAAGTGTCTTTATGTAGATTTGTGGAACGCTTATATGACCATCACAGCTCAGTTTACGTGTGAAGTGTTCTAACAATTTAAACTATAGAATGCTAATGTCAAATAGTAGTAAACTATGAGTTGCCAGAACTCTGTGTTTTTAACAATCAACATTGAATTTATTTGGCTTTAGTGAATTAAGATGCAAAGTAGATAACAGAATGGAAATATTGCTTCAAATTTTTAAATGACTATCAATTCTGACTGGATCAACAATTTTAGGTCTGATTTACAACATTGTTCTAAGAAAATTAAAACTTTGAAATAAGGTATAACTCATATATGAATTCTGTTTAAAAAAATTATAATATTGATTTATAATTTGTATTATTTAACTCACAGCTAATTGAACGTTGTCTCCTTCAAAATACTGCCCTCCTATATTTACTTACATGTTTCCCACTTTACCAAGCAGTCCTGAAAAGCTTCTATTTGAACACCAGTGATTCTTCTTAATGTCAATAGTCCCATTGACACTGTTATTTTAACACTGGTTTTAATTTTGGGAAAAAGCCACAAATTTAGGGAGTAGGAAGGCTGGGGGAAACAGCCATCTAATTGTTTTACAAAAATCTTTTGAATTTACAAGGCTTAATAGGAAAGATCATTGTCATGGTGAAAAAACTATCAGTGTCTTGCCGCAACTGTAGTTTCTTTTTGTACAGTTTTGCATATCCTTTTCAAAACGCTTTTGGTATTTCTGACTTTGAGGCAAACATTTTAAATGCACAACTTTATTAAAATCGAAAAAAGAATGGTGAGCATCATCTTGGCAGAGGATCGAGACTTTGCCAACCCAGTGAGATGACTGGACATTAGTTTCAATTCTCTACAGAAATGAACTTCTGAATAACTGTTTCATATAAGTTGGCTTGATTAAAGAGTTTCCAGCAAATGATCACATGATCTTCTGCTCTTCGATTATCGAACAACAAACAAACTTTGATGAAACTCGATACATGTTCAATTTTTTGTTAAAGTCTCATTACATAACCTGATTGAGATTCCAAACTTTTCTACAAGTTCTCTAACAGTCAGACAACAGTTGAAGTTTAAGTCAAATAGAAATAACTTTGAGAATAATAAAGATTTAAATATTTTATAAATCCGGTTACTTGACAGCTTATGACTGTTACAGTGCTGCTAACCACACTTTGCTGATACTCCTTTGCTGTATAGTTCAAAGAGTTTGGTTACTTTTTAACAAACATAGCATGCTCTGTAAATACAAATGAAATTTACAAATAAACAGTAAGAAGTCTATTAAGTCCGTGTTAAACTGCCTTGTCAATGCCGACACTTTTAAAACCATGGTCAGCAAGACTCAATAAAATTTTGTACAAATTCCTAAATATTGAGTGTTTGTTTTTTTTTTATTAAAATGGAGTTCTACCAAGTACCCTTGGTTAATAGAGTAAATCGTAAACAATAAAATGACTGCAGCTGTAAGTTTTTATTTTAGAACAGAAAGTTAAACAAAATATTGTTACAGTTAAAGAATCTAATCCAGCAGTTTAGATTTATCCCTGAAGGCATTAGTATTAAGGGGTTTCTTGGAGAAAAACAGCTGTGTCAGCACAAGACAGCTGTTTCTGTATGGGTTAATGGACTCATGGCAAATTTCTTTAACAAAAGCATACAAAAAATTGTAAACAATTTAGCAAATGATTAAACTTGGTTGGTGATTATGTGGGTAAAAAGTTTAGATAGTGAGTCATATTATACTAAATTTAAAATAAAATCAATACCTATTTATAAAACAATATGTTTCTTACTTTCCGGCCAATAATTATATGTATTAAAGTTATATTAGCTTAATGTACCTTAAAGATAAATTTTCTTCTTCCAAATGATTCGCATCAGCTTGTAACTGATTGCCTGCTTGGATCAGTTGTTGAATATGTTTATCTCTTACATTCTTTTGTTTTTGTAAAGCCTTTATCTTCTCCATTGCCTCTGGAAGGCCATACACACCAGTCTCATACTCTCGTAGTTGAATTACCATTTCAACCATCTGTAAACAACATAGATTCAATGTTGATGAGGGACTGTATATGACACGCTTATTACGTTATAAAGTAGTTTGCCCTAATAAGATATAATTTTTCCTTAAACATCAAATTTTTGTACAGATCTTATGTTTGTTACATTTGACGTTTGATAATATATGATCATAGTCCCACAACACCATATGTACATGGTAAAACAGGTTTTTTACAATTCTTGAAATTTAAAAGTAAACAAACAAAAAGATATCACTTATAAGTTTAAACAAACTTAATACAACAGTGATTGAAGAAAAATTTAAGAAAACTTAAGCATTTGTGAATTAACCTGAGCGAAGATGGTTGTAACTATTTTGTTCATATAATTAAACTAATCATACCTCAGCAGATTTAGCTCTTGCATCTTCTTCAGCATCCTTTACTCTAGCTTCCAATAATCTCATCCTATCTTGAGCTTGTAATAGTTCCCGTTTTAGCTGTTTTACAATACTAGATTCTCCGTTTTTGTCCAACCTGAAATTAAATAATGGAAATAATTGCTTAGAAAATATTTAATAATTTCGATCTCAAGCATAACTGTGCAGTTGCAACAGTGGCTTGACAATTCATTTCATTTAATGTATTAAATATTTGACAAACATTCATTTTGAATATTTGACAAACATATTGTGTAGGATGTGTCTCACCTATATCTATTTATAAATTATACTTATAGTCAACTTTAGATTACATCAACACTCAACAATCACTACAATGTAACATGGTACATCTTTAAAATACATAAGTGAAATACAAATAAATATGGTAAAGGACTATGGTTTAGTCATTTTAGTTACCAGTACATCAATCACTGTATCACACCAGTAATTAGATATTTTAACATTATAACAAAATACATTAAACAAATACATAACTAAAACGAAATGCACCAAAAGCATACTACAATTTATGCAGCAAAACCGTGATGTGAAGGACCCCTCATAAGACAGAGCTACCAAAACCATAGTGCAGAAACTCTCCCACCAAGTAAAATGACTCAGACAACAGCAATCGCTTAAGGCTATATTTAAAAGGATTATATGACCCTAATTGGGTTAATTTTTTTTGGAAAGTTTATTAATAAAATATTGCCCCATTTGTAACGGCGGTTTTCTATAAAGACCAATCCTGTGCTGGTTTGCTTGATACTTAAAGGCATTTCTGGTGTTATAGCCATGAATACCCTTATTCTGTGTACGTATGCTTATACTTAAATTTGAAATCAATAATAAATTATTTCCAGTATGTACAAATTTGAAGGTGCCATTATGTATTCTTTAAAATAACTTTTGCATGATTGTTGTATCTTCAATCCTGCTAAAAGCCTAATAGCTTCTTTTTTTTTTTTGGAGGGTGAATACACTTCTCATATTTTGGATGAGGAACTTCCCCAAAGTACGATTCCGTAATTTAAATATAGGTAAATTAGACCATAGAAGGCCATCAAGAGTAAGGAAGTCCCAGAATATTCTCTTAACTTCCTTAATGCAAAAATTTCAGAACTATCACTTGCACTAATAACTGTCAATATGAACATTCTATGTCAAATTACTGGCAATAATGAGACTTAAGAACTTCATTGAGTTAGTCTCGTCAAGCTACTTCTGGGTTTCTGATAAGGGTTTAATTTTAAGCTGAAATTCATATTTTGTCTTTATCAATACACAAGTTATTTTCGGCTTGTAGCATTGACCTGTAAGAAGGCCTTTTGCTCAAGAATGTCTGTGGTTTTGTCTTGAAAAGTTAAAGTAGTATCATCATCAGCAAACTGGATCAACTTATTCACATTTACTACTATTGATAGATCATTTACATAAATTGGAAGCAATACTGGCCCAAGAACTGAACCTTGGGGTACCCCGTCACTATTTGTCAGTTCCGATAATCTTTCTGCAACAGTAACCCACTGTGTCCTGTTACATATGAATGATTTTAGCCACTGCCATGGCAGTCCCCTAAAGCCAAGTCTTTCACATTTCATTAAAAACAAATTAAGATCTACACAGTCAAAAGCCTTAGACAGATCCCAAGAAAGCACTCATAACCTAATTTTTACTATTAAGAAATTCCATTACAAACTTGATAAAACTCCACTATAGCATCTATGGAAGATTTTTCTTATGAGACCTGTACTATCCATCAAAAAGGATATCAAATTTGATTATTAATTTAAAAGTTCTGTCAGAAATAAGCTTTTCAAACTCTTTACTGAACAACGGAAGTATAGAAATAGTCCTATAATTATGAATATTCTCCTTCATGAGCCAGTTTTCAGTTTAATGAGCCAGGAAGAAATGCCTCAAATTTCATTAGTTTTAATGTTTTACAATTTTATTGCAAGCAGTCAGCCGTTTTAGTTATGATTTGTTTGTCTTTTTTTGTAGTAAAAACACATTGAAGAAATAGAGAAAACAAAAAATGTAAATAAAAAGAACAATAAAATTTACAAAATGTATTAAAAAATATTTAAATTTATATGCAGACTTTTTGTTAACAACAAAACATTACTAGAGTATCTTAAACCATTCAGAACTATCCCATTATTTATACCAATTTGTAACAGATGTTATTTACCACAAAATAAACACTGGTACTTTCAAGCTATACATGGACTTAAGGTCAGCATGTATCAGAACTTTATTTATAGAGTGGGCCTTAAGGCCCTCTATTCTATGTTTAAACTTTTTATACATATTTTTTTATATGTTCAAGTAAATTTTTTATATTTAAAAAAAATTTGTGTTCAATAATGTGCAGAAGTGTTTTTGTAATACAACAAAGGGAAAGTGGAAAGTGCAACTTGCTTGGACATGAAAGTGGATAAATGACCAAAATGGTTGTCATTACAAAGTAGAAAATATTTTTACATAAAGTAATTCACATAATTATTAATACATATCTTAATAGTTATTCTTACTAGTTGACTTTTTGTTAGTCAAAAACCATGAGCGGTTAACATCACCTAAAATATGAACGTTCAATTAATGGTCACAAATTGAACCATTGAAACACACATAGAAACATAATATATAAGCCTACAAGAACAACAAACAATTCACAGCACACTACTAAAACTAGTTAACAAACAACATCTATATCTAAATATTACCAATCACACTCAAAACGATGGAAAAATGCTAATACCATATCAATGATCTGGGTAAATAACCCAGCATTATCTGAATGCAATAATACAAAACCTCTTGTGAACTCTAAAAGAAGATAATCCAAGGGTTAGCATAAAATGGTAGGTGCGTAGATGAGAAACCACACTTCTTTTGAAGGCTTTGGCGGTTTGAAGATATTAATGGAAGGACTGTATCTTCAATCTCTGTTAATTTATTATTATAATTACCTTTTCTAGGAAGCTGTCGTAAAATCCTTGTGTTTTTCGTCAATCTTATACCATGACGGCCGTTTCAACTATTCATTCATTGTCAATTTATTATTCTACACTACGGAACACTACGGAATATCTTTAACCAGAAGGTTCGGGACATTCAGATCTTGGCTGGATTCCAGAGAACTTGTAGAATCAGAACATGTACGGAGATGTACTGGCGATGGTGAAATAGTAATCAGTGTTTCGAGTACAGTACTCCCTCTGTAATCCGGCATCTCAGCTCTCCGGCACTCCCAGTAATCCGGCGTTTTGTATTCGAATAATGCGTCCCCAATACAATACAGTACAATGTTTCCCACGCAGCGACAAGACTAGTGTCTGAGTAAACAATGCATTGGCGCCAAAAGTGATGACTCACGCATGTCCCCCTCACTCACTCCGTCAGTCTTAGTCACGATCGCACCGCGTTTAGTGCTTCTCAATCTGTCCCGCGTGTGTTACCTGCTTGCTTAGTGTAGGACAGTTGTAGTAGTGTTGTGTTGACGATGGCATCCATGCAGAAAAAACGTAAACATAAAACTCTATCTTTGTTAGATAAACATGAAATCCTAAAGCGGCTTGAAAAGGGCGAAACGTTAACTAGTGTTGCTAACGAATACGGTGTTGGTCGAGCTACAGTTCATGACATAAGAAAAAACAGTGATAAAATAAAATTGTTTTTTAAGACGAATGAAAATTTAAAAAGTAATCGACAGACATTGAAAACTGGTGAAAATTGTAAAGTTGACGATAGCCTATATGCTTGGTTTTTACAAGAACGTGGTAGGCATACACCAATTTCTGGTGAAATCCTTAAAGGAAAGGCTAGAGAATTTTACCGGAAAATTACAAAAAAGGATGATTTCCAGGCCAGCGAGGGATGGCTGCAGAAATTCAAACAACGTTATGGAATTAGACTGCTAAGTACAACAGGTGAGAAACTTTCATGTGACGAAAGCGCTGTTGAGCCCTATAAAGAAAGGATCAAACAGGTTATCCAAGAAAGTGATTTAACTCCTGACCAAGTTTACAATGCGGACGAGAGTGGTTTATTTTGGCGGTTGTTGCAAAAAAAAAAACATTTGTGCATCGTAAAGAAACTAGTGCTCCTGGACGAAAATTGGCTAAGGATAGGGTCACTTTCATGCCTTGCTCAAACGCAAGCGGTGCACATAAGGTGACAATGCTAGTCATAGGAAAGGCGAAGAGTCCTAGGGCATTTAAAAACTACTGGATCAGTACAAAAAAGATGAACCAAACAAGAAAGCCAGTGAAGAGAGAGAGATTAATCTACTGCGAGACGTGGTAAACGAACAACTCGTGGATTCACAGGATAACGCATTGACAACTGATGACGTAGGCGTGTGGCTTACCGGTGAAGCTGATGAAAACAACCAGTTTATGACAGAAGATGACAACATAGAGGAAGTGGCAAGAGAGGAAGAGGACGAGGAACTGGTCGAAGGAGAAGTAACAGCGGCTGTACAATCAATCTCTCACGATGCGGCCATCGCCTCGTTTGCCACGTCAATTGCCTGGGCGGAGGAAAATGGCGTCTCTGCTAACGATGTCTTAGTTTTAAGAAGGTTACAGGAACAAGTTCTCAAAGTGTCTCTCAACCGTAAAAAGCAACAGACAATTGATGCATATTTCCAGCCGTCTACTTCCAAGGAATAGTGTGAGTTATATGATGTATTTTTGTACTTTTTTTACTTTGTATAGTACAATGCAATTAAAACTGATTTTCAAATGATATCTGCGATTTTCTCAATATTTTCCAGTAATCCGGCGTTTTCGGTAATCCGGCAGTGCTCCGGTCCGATATCTGCCGGATTACCGAGAGAGCACTGTATTGCAAACAGTTCTACTGTATAAATAGAAGAAGCTGAGGGCAATTCAAGAGGTGAAACTCATTTCTGACAGAACAAATAAACACACATTTGACTCTTCTTAGAGCCATCCGTGAAAATAATTCCTCGAAATTACACATAGACATAAAACATCAGGAGTAGTTTGTTTTAAGAGTCTAGACTGCAAGAGATTAACAGTTAGTATTTGAAGCGTTTGTGGTGGAACAAATGATCGTGAATTTATTTACATAGGGGGTAGTATAAATCCTAGGTTATTAAGGCTATGAATAGACCGAAACCCAAAAGATGCAGTCAATTGTTGGCAGACTTCATACCACTCAATTAATTGATTATTAGATATAATATTGTGTGCACGTTGAGGTAGTTTGAAGCATTAGTTCATATGTTATATTGTTCATATATTATACAATAGTTGCAGCTTTTGTCAACCTCATATGAGTGATGGTTCACCTGTTTTAACAAGCAAATTTCAAATGGCATTAGAAAAAATCTCCTGAAACAAGACGTACTGAATGGACGCTATGAATGGAATCAATCTTCCTAGGAACCAATAACAGGTTGCAGCAAGCAGGTCCTATCTGTATTCCAATAAGAACCAATTAATTAAAACCAATAACATATCTAGAATTTTGATTTCTTTCTGAAACATTTAATACTCAACATTTACATTGAAACATTTACAGTACAGTCAACTCCCGATTATCCGGGATAATTACCGGCAAGATACTCACGGATAATGTGAAATCCCGGTTAAAGCAATTCGTTATAGTATAAGGCACAAATACAAGGTATTATGCAAGAATTATAAACATAATGGATATACTGTACCTTTAATCACTCCTAAAACGTATAAAAAAAATACAAACACTGCATTATTTAGATTGAAGTAGCAGTACAGCAATATATTATTTACAATGTTCAAACACGATTAAAATAGTCAGAGTTTTTTGTTTATTCGCGTTTGCTTCCTTTTTCAAAATTGTGGATCTTATTTTTCGTAACACGAGCTTGTCACATAATAATGCATCACCTTGACCGTCTAAATAGTCAAGAATGCCTTCGACGTAACTCAGAGCTGTGCCGTGTGTCACTTTCGGCTAGAGATGTTACGTCAATAACACAACTGCTACTTAGTAACTGCTACTCGTGATTGCAGTAGCATCAGTTTCGTGTGCGTCGTTATTCATTTGCAACAAGGCCGTCCGCCCCAAGGCGTATTAAAGAAGGTATGTGCATCGAGGAGCGTGAACTCGTCCGGCCCGGGCAGCTACGTCACGTGCTACACACTGAACCAGTAGTTCCGAGCGCAATTGTAAGCTTTTGCTCAAACTGCGAATTAAATACTTTATGGTTGTCTAAAAGTTATGTTTTTGGTATCGATGGAAAGGTAATAAAGTGAGCTTTAAAATTATCTATGTCCATGGTCAAATATTTCTAGGCGTATAATTTTGAAACAAGCCTAAATCTAATATACGGGTTTGAATGACATAAAGACTACCCTAAGTGAGGAAGTTTTTTACTATTACTTTCGGGAGTCATTTAAAGACATAGAAATGTAGAGAATAAAATGTAGTAAATACTGACATCAATTTTTTTTATGAAAGTTATAGCTGTCCTACATAATAAGATTGTAATCAGAACCATAGTTGCTCGCTTCTTGCGGCGATTGAATGTATGCTAATCTAATTTGTTATTAGTTCTCATTTCTCTTCGTTATTTATTATTCACATTGTTGTGAACAGGTAAATTTTGTTTAATGTATAAATATGAATTTTTAAAGAGTTGACAAATTTAAGTAGCTCTATAGGGTAAAACCTTTTACCATCAATAAGATGGTGATTTTTAAAGTTTATTGGTTTTGTTATGTTTACTATTCCTTACTATTACTAGTAGGCTACTAAATTTACTTTTCAAAAATTTAAATTATCTAAAATTGTGATTGTTTAATTAGCCTACCCAAGGATAAACAATAAATAAAAATTAATATAAACGAATTATCAATGAAATAATTTAAAAAATAGTAGTCTAGGTGATAATTAAAAAGTCGTGAATACAACATTGAGTTTTCACTATTAACCCTAGATTACTAATGTCAAAATTTTGTCACGGGATTACTTATGTATCGTAAATTTGACTACTAACACATATTTTGTTTTGACTGTACTAAAATAATTTTATAATTATTTTTTTAAATTGTAATTGTATCCTAGCATATTTTAGGGCTATATATATTTTTTTAAATGGTTATATGTACATCAAATAAATAAAATAATTTGTACCACCAATATTTTATTTTTGTTACTCTTTAAAATTATTTTATAACATACAACAGCATTTCAGTTACGGCTTAAATTCTGTCGACTTCGAACATAAAACAATTTTAATACTTTAAAAATAAATGTTTTAACCGTCTAAGCGTCAGGCACTTTTTTACTGCTTGTACACTTATCATTATCACTTAGATAGAATGTATCCTATTCAAGAAAAGTGTACACTATTATACATTTTATTGTTCAGGAAAGTATGGAGAACATTGCCATGTAAACAAAATATTTAAACAAATTTCTCTAACTATTTTTCCGTTTCAAAAGAAAAGAAACCAAATTGGTAAACCAAAGTTTCAAAAGTAAGGGTTTTAGAAAAATACTACACAATTTTTTAGTTATAAATTCAACATATACAAAAATAGGGGAAGCCCCTGCGTGCTCCGCACGCCAACCTCGTTGGAACCTTCTAACACATAATCATTTTATGTTTTCTTTATAATAATTGTTTAGGATTCGTAATAACCCCAAAGCTAAGATGGTAAATAATGTTAAATGTTCAAATCAAATTTTTTCTTATATTTTATAACAGCAGTTATAATAAAGGTTAGAAGAACCAGCAAGGCTCAGGTCTATACTTTAATAAAAACCTAAAAGTTAAAAATACAAATAATTGCTTCAAAGTATGAAATCAGCTGTTAATGGAAATATTGGAGCAAACAGTCATTTTATTCAATTGGTCGCTGTGGTAATGAATGTAAATACATGTGTTGGTTCATCATTCTAGGTCTAACCTAAGATTTTTTCCGACTAAATTTACAAATATTGAAATACAAAATGTTTTTATTAAAATGAGTTATAGCCTATGTTAATCAGGGATAGTGTAGCTTTTTATTTCGTAGATCAACATTTCTTGGGAATCAATGAAACCTTACTCGTAAAAAGCTGTCTTTTTTGTTTGAGTTACCGCAGCCAAACACGGCACAAAAAGGCATTATAATTAATGGTTATTAATTATAAGACATGTTATTACAATAATACACTATGTTGCCTATAATTAATAACATAATTTGACGTCAAAAAAGCTTGAAGGTCGTACAGGTTTCGGCGGTAAATATGGCAAAGGTGTCTAGACTGGAGCCCCGACTGTAGCACTCTACGTCACGGGTAGGCTGGAGTGGAGGGAGAAGCTGCGCATGCACACACCTTCTTTAATACGTCTTGCGTCCGCCCTCCTGTCACCCGCATTTTTTCACTTCTCGCCCCACCGGTTGAGCCGCAACCCGTATAAACCGATCCCGATTAGTCGGGAGTTGACTGAATAAATAATATTTTATAAATTAATTCAAGAAAAATGGACTTGTCTCTAGAAAAATCTATTGATTCAAATTTTTACAATACACAAAAAATAATAATAATGCAAATGTACTGAAAATTGTGACTCAAACCAATCAAATAGTAAACAAACCTCTTCAGTTTTTGCTTTCATTTCCTTCGCCCTGTCAACCATTCAATACACAGTCAAGAATTTGTTTTTTGACTACTTTTTGATTTTTTTATAAATTTTATTTAAGACTAATGTATTTGTTATTTTTTGTATCTTTTGTTCATTTCATTCAACATTAAAAAAAAACAACAACAAAATATAATGTCCAAAAACTATTTTTTATTTGTTTTATATTATGATATCACGGTTTAAAATGTGAAAATTAACTGTCATTGTCTATCTGAATTATTTTTATCAATAATATTTAGGAATAAATTAATTTTTAATACATACTTAGCTTTGGCTTGTGCCTTGTATTGCCGAACAAGAGAGTTATTCCTTTTAACATCCTCCATAGCAAGTGTAAGTTGTTTCTGAAGGTCCTCAATTTCTTGTTCTCTCATTTCTAATGTCTAGATTCAACACAAATGATATCCATTTATTTAAACTTATTTTTTTATAAAATTTTACACAAAATTTTATTGCTATCTAGTAAAAGAAAAAAAGTAGTTTTATGTAGAATCGATAGTGTGTGGAAGATATGTTAACATTCACAACAAATTGATCTATCAAGAAAAAGGGACTAGAAAAAACAAAAATCACCTCCATATGAGAGTGTACACAATTTTAGACAAACCCCAAATAAAAATTATGTTGACAAGATGTGCACACTGGATATGGTCTTTGCCATATGAAGGTTTACAAAATCCTCTATAAAATCATTCACAGTGATATTAATAGGCATGTAGAGGATATTTTTGTTTTATTTATACATATATATATTATATATTGTTTAATGTTTTTACTTTAAATCATGGAAAAAGCTAATGACAATAACTATATTTAACTGTTAAACCCCAAAGTACGACATTGCCATCTTGTCAACCAAACTACCCTCTGTAACAGGATAAGAAACTTTTACTCTTATGTTGGTCTCACATTGGAACCGACTACGTGCGACTGCCGACGACTATCATTCGACTTGGTCGTATTGTTGGAGCTCTCACATTTGAGCATACCCCTTGTAGTCGGTAGTCGTTGACAGCAGGCGATTGCGTGAATTGTGTGTTGAATTTTGTTGCAGTATTTATTCAATATTTTATTTTAAATACTAGGGGAAACCTCTGCGTGCTCCGCAAGCCAACCCCGTTGGAACCTTCTATACACATATATTATGTTTTCTTTATAATAAAGATGCAGGATTAATAATAACCCCAAAGCTAAGATGGTAAATAATGTTAAATTTCCAAATCAAATTATTTCGGAGATTTTAAAACAGCAGTTATAATAAAGGTTAAAAGAATCTATATGCTCAGGTTTTCACTTTACAAAATAACTTAAAAGTTAGAAATACAATTAATTGCTTCACAGTTTGAAATCACCTCTTAATGGAAATATTAGAACAAACAGCTGATTACGCTGTCAACAATAAACATATTTATTTATTATTTAGTATGGCGCTCCCAATGCCCTAAAATATTTAGTATATTGTATGTTTTTTTACTTCAACAGATGGCGTTGTTCACAAAAACCTATCTTAAAAGTTAGAAATACAAATAAGTGTTTTTAAGTTTTAAATCAGCTGATAATGGAAATATTTTAGGAAACAGCTGACTACTTTTATTATTATAGTCAATAAACATATGTAAATGTTTACATTTTAGGCGCTTACATTTTTGTTAAATATTGAGTATATTTTTTTGTTTTTATGTTCAATAGATGCTGCTGTTTTTCAAAAAGTATATAAAAACATGCATGTATTCAAATGGAACATTGTGTCGAAATTTCAAAGTAATCGGTGAAGAACTTTCGGAAATTAGCGATTTTGAACAAACGCACATTTACATTTTTATTTATATAGATGTACGGATTGTTTTACCTGGTTGAAAGTAGTAATTTGTCGATCAGGCGAAGAAGACGTTCAAGAACAGAACGGGTTAACCAGATGTTCATGAAGAGAGAAGAGCACGGCGAATTTCACCATTTAATGAATGATTTGAATAATCATCCTAAGAAATTCTTCAACTACTTTCATGTGAGCTTGGACACATTCAACTATATTTTAGAAAAAGTGAAATCTTAGCTGACAAACACAGCAACTTTCGCCGTGTGATATCCCCTGAAGAGCGCTTGGCTTTTAAACTGAGGTAAGTAGTCAATAAAAAAACATTTATTAAAACTTGTAATATATTCCACAGAAACACATTAAACTTAGCTTACATTCATTAGATTATACAGTTGGACACTTAGTATTAACGCTTGTAGATAGATACTTTTTTTTAAACCCAATAAACCACACTGACAAATTTAGCGCAGGTATATTGTTCAGGGGTAGAGTCATATAGGACCAAAATCTTGAAAAAACGTAGCACCTGCCAATTAGGTGGTGTAGTGTTTTGTAGGACCTCATATGTCGTACCTGAAGATGAACAATCACTTCGCCATTCATCATCAATTGATGACTGGAAGGAAGGATTTAGGGAATATTGTGGAGTTCTGTAGTTTCAAAGCTCGCATTATGTTTTTCGCAATGCCAGCTGACGAGCAGGAGGTACCTATTTTAGGAAAGGGTGCAAACTCAACAAGAACTACATTTCGCTAACAGCCATATTCCCTTTGAAAAGTTTTAGCTTTTCTACTTTGATTTTGAGCATTTTGTCATCGAAATTAGATGCTTCCTTCAGCCGTTTGGATACCTTCTTCAGTGGTAACTTGAAAATATGCCGAGAGGTTAAGGTCATTTGGGATTGTGGTGACGGTGACGTAATTTGTGGAAAGGTCCCACTATCATCTTCTAGGGGACAATAGCTTACAAGGTCGGACTCTGGCTCATCACGTTTATCAACCTCTGATGGGACGCTACCTGTTAAGTCTCTTGAAGTCATTGTATCTTTCAGAAAAAACACCATTTTGTAATAAGGCAATTTAGGTATGAACTCTTCTCCTGGGTCACCAGACCTATGCCCAGTAGCTTTTTTCAATTCTCTTCTGAATATGTCTCGCAGACCTCTCCATTTCTTCTTAACTTCTTCCACTGAAAAAGACAAACATTTTTGTTTCAGGAATTTGACCACAGGATCATCTTTCAAAACTATTGGATATTCTTTCCAAATCGCTAACAATACTGTTGGTGGCATTGTGAAAGAAACTTGCAGGACGATTTGGAGAAAACTAGTGGAAATACACATGACATTCCCGTCTAATGAAGAGTCCATCAGCATTGCAGAAGGGTTTTGGCGGCAATAGAAGTTCCCAAATTGTGTAAGTTCCATGTATGGGAAACATAGTCGTATCAAAGCCCCTTCACACTGAGCCAGCTTACATTATTATTGCAAGCAATTTATTTCTATTGTTCTACAAGCTGTAGTTGGTCCAGACTATAGATTTATAGTAGGTGTGTACGGTAAAGAAAGTGAGGGGGAATATTTTCGAATTCAAATTTGTCAAGAATGTTACAAAATGGTTCCCTCAACGTTGCTTCTGAACGGCAATTACCTGGTCCTGAACTGTTTTTACCTTATGTAATTATAGGAGACGAGGCTTACCGTTTAAAAACATTCCTAATGCGCCCCTACCCTTAAAAAAAATGCAGAACGTGAACAAGTTATTTACAATGAACGTTTATCATTAGCTAGACAGGTTGTTGAGTTTGCATTTGACATTATGACCAGCAAGTGGAGACTGCTAACTAAAGCCATCGAAGTTGAGCCTGAATGAGCTGATTCTGAAATGTATCTGTCTGCCTTATAACGTTGTTATTGAAAGAAAAGGCGTACCTTTGAACTTTGGACCCACACCCAACAACTCTCAACAGAACCTAGCCACTATGGGTTCTCGAGCAAGTACTCTGGGTACTGCTAGACGAGCATTTGATATTCGAGAACAATTCAAGACGTTTTTTGTAAACAATGCTTTAAATTTTGTATAAAAGTACCTAGCCTTGCTTGCTAGTATAAAATAATTATAAGTGCTTACCCACTTGTAACTTGACGTAATCCAAGAATGGTTTGATATAAATTTGTATATAAATACGAGCAAATTTAATAAAATAAGTACAATAACAAATATTTACCTTTGATCTTTGATTGTTCGGCGACCTCGTTCCAAAGGCACCGTTGGACTTCTCTAGAATGATAATGTATACTTTTTTGATTCCAGAGGCTCTCCCTTTCTTGAATCAACAGAATAAAATTTTCCGTGTTCATTATTAACTCACAAATACGTCTTTCAACTTCATCAAACAACACTGCCAAGTCACATGAAAATCCAAGCTGAATGGGATCAAGTCGAAAGTCGGATCTAAACGCACGTAGTTGCACGACTAAATCGATTCCAATCTAAGAATGCTGATTACATGATTACATTCCCACAATCAGGAAAGTCGCACATAGTTTGTTCCACGTGTGAGACCAGCCTTAAGTTGCTATTAGAACTGGAGTAAATAAATTTAACAAAGGATATAAAAATCTTGAATAGTGTCTCTACGACTATCCAAGGAAAATAAAATTGAATAAATATCTCTACAATTGAATAAAATTTTAGGATAATCAGTGGCAACTGGTTCATTGGCACTGTTACAATAAAAAAAAAAAGAAATAAGCAAAGGTGTGTGTAAATTTTATATTTTAAAACAATACAGGGTAATATGACAAATTTTGAAATTTATTAAGACATCTTTTTAAAAAAGGTTGTTCAAATAGACAGTTTTAAACCAGAAAAAGGAACAACTATTAAACACACTGCATGAATCCTTGTGGGAGGTTAGATTCAACAGAACTATTTGTGATTCATTTGCCTTGAGGTGTGATAGTTGTAGGCAGGGCATCACTGCTAGTCCAGGACTTTCTCTGTCTTACCAGTGAAGCGAAGTAACTTGATGATTCAAATAATTTTATTATTGATACTGTTAATGTTGATAATGACTTTATGTTAATACAATTGTGTCCTAGTAATATTTTCATTTTGATATTTGACTTATATTTGTTTTGTTTTAGAATAAAACAGATTTGATATATATGACAACCATGTCTATAGAACATTTAAAAATAATTTTATTTTCTGTTAACTTTGCATCGAAAAATAGTACAAGTAAAATTAAGAAAGGACAAAAATATATAAAATTGCATGATGTGCAGCTGTGAAAGTACAGATTTGTTTTTTCTTGCCTTATTTATAGAAGCGTTACTTTTATAGAACAAAGTGGTTTTACAAAAAATATGACCAAAATACAAGTAAAATGTACAAAAAGGTAGTTGCTAAAACAAAATAAGCTCTTTTTTTAATATGAATAAAGTTTTAAAATAGATTTAAAAAACTTTCTTTATGAACATAACACTTATGGAAAATGAAAATATCAACCATTTTTTACTTTTCTACAGTAGGCCTACCGTACTTATTTTCTACTATTGATCCCTACATACTTATTAAGTCATGGCACCAGCTTTTGGATACCATCAACCAAAAACTCTGCGCCTGTTCGTTTAGTCAGTAAGATGCAGTTTCTTTAAACATGTTATTATTTTCCAGTCGCTTTCCACCAACAAATTTCTTAAATTTTGGAAAAAGATGAAAGTTTGAGGGTGCTCAATCATAACTACAGGGTGGATGGAACTTCTCCAGTTGCTTTGTTGTCCTTGCAGCAATTGGAGACCGAACATTGTCGTGAAGCAGAGTGATGCTTGAGATTAGTTCCAGCTGGCAGTTTTTAATGGCGACCCTGAGTTTTAGTAAGGTTTCCTCTTAGCATTTATAGTCATTCCTCTTGACAGGAAGTCATTGAGAGAACACTTTTCCGATCCTAGAAAACTGTGGCCATGATTTTCCATGTTGATGGTTGTTGTTAGAATTTTCAAGTTTGGTTGAAGAATTTGAATGATGTCCACTGGACTTTGGTCTCTGGAGTATTACTATCCAAGTTTTATCACCAGTCTTAATGTGACTCAATAACTCATCAACATAGGATTTGTTCTTCCGTCAACATTTTTGGCACACATTTTTGTATTGAAGATTGCCAGAAACATTTCCATAAATTGCTGATCTTGAAACTTGTGTGAAATTATTTTGTTGAAGCTTGTCAATAAATCTTTTCTTCAACATTTTGTGTCAACTCTTTACGAATAACAGTAGACCTGGGCAGATCAATCTATACCATGAAAATTTGACCGTCCTTCATTGAACATTCTGCAACACATACGCACATTTCCATGATTCATTGCACGTTCCTCATACGCTTCAACAATTTGTCGATAAATTTCAGCAGGACAGACTTTTTTGCATTAAAAAACCAAATGACAAAATGCACTTCACTGACAGCGAGATTATTAATTAACATAGCGGCAAATAATGCAGCATAACCAAAAAACCAACACGGGCAGAAAGTTGGAACGTACTGGTAGTGTAATGAGGGAGCCGGCTTGTACAGTCGGTTCTTATTTTTAAAAACAACCCTCGTAACATGGTTAGAACTGGATTAAGCACTTAATGTTAAGACTTTTTCAAAACTACTTAGCAAACACAGACCTGTACGTCCAGGCAAATGTGTTAAATCCTTAACATAAATATGAGGACTAGAAGATTATGTACAACAAAGACAAAGTTTAAGCCTCAAAATGAATAATATAAACAATAACAAAATATAATAACAATAACCTGAGTTATATTAACAATGTCTGCCTTGGTAGAGTCGAGAAGCATATTGTTATTACGAGCAGATAACTCATCCAGGCACTTCTTCGTTTCTGTAAGTTCACAATCCTTTTGTATCAGAAGCTCCTAAAAACAAGCAATACAATTTTTCAAAACTATGTCATTATTATGTTTATTATTTATGTTTTTTTAATTTATTTATAACAGTTAAAAGACAATATATTACATTGTACAAGCTTTTTCAACATATTTAGGATGCCGATGAGTTTATCAAGTTATTCACCCCTTTAATCTCTGTATGAACTTAAATAGAGTCAAAACCTTTTTAGGCTATTAAATTGGTCACTTTAAGTGTAATTATTTAAGACAGTTTATAAAAACAGTGACTTTTTCTCTGTAAAAATCAGTTTGGGTTCTATCCAAAAACAGTACTATTGACACACTTTTGTATATGACTGGAGAGATATTTAGAAGGATTTAGTAATAAGGAAATAAGAGTAGCTGTAATGATTGATTTGATACTGTCTCCCCTTCTGCATTGATTTTGATGTGCTAAAATAGGTACACAATAAAAACTACAAGTTTGCTACTCATTTCTTAATAGAAGATCAATGTAAGTGAAAATTATCAGTGCACAACAGAAGCAGACAGAGTAAACAATGGAATACCACAGGGAAGGGCTCTAAGTCTAACACTATTTAATATAACATATACGCGACTTCCAGTCCATACTTGCATCAAATATCAAGTTAGCAATAAATGCAGATGATATTTTGGTATGGGTTAAACATAAAAATGAACACAAGACAATAATAAGTCGATGGGTTAAAAAATGACACCATAAGATGGCAGCGTATAAGTTAAAATTTTATTTTTTTTTTTTTTTTTTTTTTTTTTTTTTTTTCAAGACGATACAAACTTTAAGAATCCTGTCAAAATATATTAATAAATAACGCTAGATGAAAAACTGTTGTGAAGAAAACATATTGAGTTAATATCTGAACCAATAAATAGAAGGCTTGACTTATTTTAAAAAGTTGGCAAACAAACGTGTTGAGCAGATGTTCTAGTAATGAGACAATTAGACCGGCAGTATATACTTATTTATTTTTACATACAGCCATTAAACATTTAATAATGCAATAGGCATTGTCATAGTTCTACTACAATTAAAGAATATTAAAAACATTATAATCTGTACAAAAAAGCTACACATTATACAATTGATATGAAACACATGTGTCTGGTGACAATCTGAATACAATTACATTATTTTATATAATAACAAACATACACTAAGAATTTCACTGTTTGACCATTCAGCCACCATGAAAACCCCCCAGCCTCCAATTTGGTTATTTATGAGATGTTTATTCCACAGAATTACCTAACATCATAAAGTGGATTCTTAATAAACCATTTATGAAGTTTATTTTTTAAATCATTAATTGGCAGTTCTTTTAACCTTTGTGGCAGACCATTGAAAAGCTGTATTCGCAGAACATAGAAACTGTTTGTAGACCTAGTCAGACGACAGAGTGGAACATCGATAAGACAGCCATTTCTTGTATTATAGCAATAAATACTAGACCTATAGAGTTCTTCCGTTGAATTGATTTTAATATGAGTCAATAAATCAAAGAAATACAGATTAATTACGGTCATAATCTTTGGTCTAATAAAAATGGGGTGACAATTTTCTCTATAACCTACATTAGCCAACAGTCTAACAGCTTTCTTTTGAACCTTCAGTATTTTCACAATGTTATTTGAATTTCCCCAAAGGTAGAGGCCTAATAGAACTCTGGAAGTAGGAAAAATATATTTCTCTTACCGATTTATATGGCAGCCGAGATCTTACATTTCTAATGAAAAATACAATTCTTGAAAGTTTTTTGCACAATTCTTCAACTTGATAGTTCCATGTAAGGCCAGAGTAACCCAGGAGCTTAGCTTTATCCTTGATTCCATGATTAGTTGAAAAAGTAATAACCTGGGTCTTATTTTCATTCATATCCATATTATTTGCATTGAACCATATACTTGCCGCCCTTAGGGCTTCATCAGAAAGTGAATCTAGCAGATTCCTATCTCCATGACCATTAAGAATTGTAGTATCATCAGCAAAGGACAAGACCTTAGAAGATATACTATATGGGAGGTCATTTACAAATATCAGGAAAAGGAGCGGACCCAGAACAGAACCCTGTGGAACTCCATGTTTAATAATTTCCAGATCAGAAAAAACAACGTCCACATGCACCACCTGCTTCCTTGCAGTAAGATATGACTTGAACAAATCCAGCTCAGGACCTACAATTCTGTAGAACCTCAATTTCTCAAGCAATGCATAAATAATGTTACACAGTATGAAAAGCTTTCCTTAGATCACAAAGTATAGCCCTAGCAGAACCTTTCCCTTCGAGCACAGACAGAACATACTTGACCAGTTTTTCAATGACATCTGAAGTATTCCTACCCAATCTAAAGCCATACTGCTGATCATTAAACATCAGATTCTTTTCAAAGAAATTGTATGTCTGACTTTTGATTAAAGATTCTAATATTTTAGCAATAATAGGTATACCAGAAATTTGTAGATAGCTATCTGGACTGAAAATATCTTCTTTTTGAAGATAGGCGTTACCTTTGAGATTTTTAAACTTTGAGGGAAAACACCAGTTTGAAAAAAAATCATTTATACAATGTGCTAGAGGTTTAGCAATATATACTATTATCTCCTTAATGAAATTGTTAGTCATGCTATAATAATATTTACTGTGACTATATATATTTAAACATCTTATAAGTACTAATTAAAACAGTTCTGTTGCCACAGCCAGCTAAGTCTGGCATCAAATGTACCAAATTTATCCAACAGTTGAAAAGATGTAGTGGCTCAACAGTCTTAATTAACATATCAGCTACTTTTACATAATAACTATTAAGAACATTAGGATGAATAGGAGTTACAGATCTACTTGTATTGACATTACAATAGTTTTTAATGATTGACCAAGCTGCAACACTTTTATTGCCAGATTTCTCTATGAAGTTAACATTTGCAGCCTTTTTGGCTTCTAATATAGTTTGTTTATATACCTTTTTATAATTAATACATATTCTCTTATTCATATC
The DNA here is from genome assembly GCA_018207615.1 of Philaenus spumarius. NCBI lineage: Eukaryota > Metazoa > Arthropoda > Insecta > Hemiptera > Aphrophoridae > Philaenus > Philaenus spumarius. Next base: position 3,076 of record JAGFPH010012333.1, on the reverse strand, counting down.
ACACTTTGAGCTACAATAATTATCATAGAGACACATTAATCTGGCTTTCATAATTGAGAGTTCTTTATTAAACCATACTATTTTATGATCCCTACCAGTATTTCTGACATTGGATACAGTGGGTCTTCTGTTAGGAAAACAATCATTGAAAACACTCAAAAACCAATAAAAAAAGGCATTAAATAGACCTAGTTGACCTTTAGTAGAATCAAGTTTGAAAAGGATAGAATTCCAGTCCGTTTGTCCTAATATAGTTTTTAACCTAACCATTCCTATTTCTGTTATGTTTTACCTTATGAGATAGTTTTTTGACAGGGTTAGTATCTAGAGAACCACTAGAGTGTAATAGGTTAATATATACTGCTTTATGATCAGATAAAGCAGGTTCCATAACTCCTACCCATAACAACTCTCTGGCAGGTTGGTTTAACTATTATATTACCTACACAGGAATGTTTTCTAGTTGGCTCCTCAATAGTACAACAAAATCAAAAAGTATGTAGAAGATTCTTAAGCTGATTATCCTTAATATTATTAAATCTTATGTCAAGGTTTATATCACTATAAATAATTATTTTATGTTTCTTGAAATTCAACGCTGTGTAAGTCAACAATCCATAGACCTGTTCACAAAAATAATTAAGATCACTTGTCGGAGTTCGATAAACCGCAATTGTTGTTAATTTTAGATCACCAAGTTTCATTGCAGTGTATTCAAAATCCATTTCCTTGGCTTCGATATGTAGTTTCAATTTTTCATACTTTAGTTTATCAGAAACAAATATGCAAACTCCACCGTGACTATGGATGGTTCTACTATAATAGTTTGGCAGTTTATAATTATACATTTTTCACTTTGGATTATATCACCTTTCAACCAATGTTCACTGATGCAGATCACATTGAATTTTTCCTTTTCAAAATATGCATCAAGTTCATTAATTTTGTTTCCTATTCCGTGTATATTAATATGAAAAACACTTAACCTAGAATCTGTCATACAAACGTTATTTATTTTTGGAGTCTCTTTACAGATAGATCTAAAAAAGTATATTTTGGTTTTGGAAGTTCATCTTGTTCG
>JAGFPH010012332.1:17540-30650 GCA_018207615.1 Philaenus spumarius | reverse complement strand
TCACAAGTCTTGTGTTGTATATATTTTGTGTTGCATAAAAGGACATATTTATTGGCATATTTGACCCTTTATGATTTTGGGGGCTTAGGGGCATTTATTTATGTTGTCAATAAACTCCCTGCAATTATGTTTGCTGTTAATCGAACAGCTAAAGAGGCAAGTCTAACAATTTGAAATGTTAAGATCGTCAATGGGATACACCATTGTTAATCCACTACGCCCCCACCGTATTTATGAACATTATACATTATCCCTAATTATAAGCACGTCGCGTGCATTAAAACACCTTCACTTTATACGAAAAGTTCACTAAAGTACATCCTGCCACGCGATTTTGTTTTATAATTTTGCTAAAGGTGTAGGGTAAACCTTAACCTAAAAATTGCGCTAGTATATTTTTTAATACTACATTTTTGTAGTGCAAAAATTGCATTGTATTAGGATATTATGATGTATCCAGTGCTATATCAAAAGAAGAACAAAAATATCTAAAGTATATTCCTAAGCAAACAAAGATTTTAAAATAAAATATACAAAATATATCTAAGCTTGAAATCAGCTGTTATAAAATCTAAGTTTGAATTGTCGATGATATCAAACATCCCAAAATAAAATGGTTTTATTTTCATAAACAGATCGTGTACCAACAATGAATAATGTCAATCGATTAAACTGGGTTCTGTCGTAGGTCCAGAAACGTCTGAAACATTATCGATCGTTCTATTACATATATTACCTTTATTACATATATTGATGTCTCTTTAATACAGATTTAAACTTATGCATAACCAGATAGTTAAGATGGCGAATAATGTTAAATACATAATTATAATTATTATGTTTATGATATAATAGTGGAGTTTAAAGAATCGGTCTGACTTAGACCTAGTCCAAAACTGAAATACAAATTTATATTACGAATTGTGTAAAAGAATGGAAATCGTCAATATAATGTCACTGAGAATAACTCGTATGTTCTACACAAAACAGCTATTTATTATATTTCCACTGAATATCTTCAATCACCTAATAAATATAATTTAAAAGGTCACACATCACTGTCTTTCGTATACAATTTTAGGCCTATATATTAGTCTGTTCTGCAGCAGGAAAGACTTCGCTATGCTTTAAATAGTTGCAATTGGACCAACAAATCCAGCAACTTCAAAAAGACTTTGTCGGTGATGATCTAGAAGACGAAGCGCCCTTTATGCATCCTCGTTTTCAAGATGTATGACCTTAACTTTTAAATCATTCAAAAACGTAAGTTTATTTACATATTGAAGCTTCTATTTATTGACGTTGTCTGTTGGTAATAGACTGTGTACATAAGTGACAAGCTCTACAATTTAAATGATTCTGTTGTACTTTTTGTCTATGACCTAAATAGCTAAATTAATTTTAAAGTTAAAGATGTGGTGTACACATTGTATGCAAATATAACAGTTTAAATAATGTAAGTTTCTACTTAAGAGGCTCTGCGTGGTTCACACGCCAACCTCTTTACTACCTTAACACGCTAACGTCATATTATATTTAAAAAAAGACTTAATCATTACGTCCATGCCAGTATGGTAAATTTTATTAAGAAGTGTCTAAATCATTTAAGTAAGTTTATAAAAGGAGTTAAATACAACCAGCGTAGCTAAGGCAAACTTCTAAACAAAAACCTAACGTTTATAACTATAGTACTTATGTCAAGTAATAATAATTTATTTTGTACTTCATAATACTCCATTACAGCTGTTTCGGTATAACATATACGATCACCAGATGAAGAAACACCTACACATACTACACATAATACACTGATACACATTACACAGAAATAAATAAACAATATTTTGTACTGCAGTACAAATCAAAAATAATATAAAACAATGATTAGGTAATATATATGGTCACATCTTAATTATGTAGTAGTCAACTATTCACTGAGACATTTACAGTTTATCTTACTGACAGGGTAAAACTCACAATCTTTGACATTCTAGTATTAATAAATACTAGTAGTTCTGTGATCAGTAGACCTCGCTCGTGGAAATAACAAATGTAGTTTTGAGCTTAGGTTAAAAATAGTGAGCCAGTAAGGAAGTAAGCAGAAGGTTTAGCCAGTTAAACATTATTTTGCAATTCCTAAAGGGGTTTCTAGTTATCGTTTTTTTTTCTTGAGCTTTTAACTCCTAAAGACTTTCTTTTAGGGGGCATTGTGTTTTATTTAGGTTAATAATGCGTAAGGTAGCTACAAATATTGCGTTATCGAGGGAAAACATAGAATTAAATGTTTACATACTTAAATAACTAAAACTTAACAATGTATTTACAGTTCCATATCATATTCCAATATTAGAAATACTGTAATGAAAACAAACGATGTTAAAGCGTCGTGATAGTGATCTCAACCCATGTACCAACACTTCCCACGCTGTCCAACGGTATTTTTTTGTATTTTGTCTTTATCATTAGGTTTTATTTGTTTCATCTCATTTTGTAATTCAAGTAAAGCTAAATCACATACTTTTATAAAATAATAATTTACAAGTATACAGTTCAATTCTTTGATTTATTCTCTACACTTTCTTATTATAATATGTCATTTTTTGGCAAAGGATATATTCATAAATTACGATTCAAAACAGGCCTAGTTTTGTTAGCAGTCTTGTAGTAGGAACATAAAAACTGGTATTTTCAAAATTATAAATTTAAAATTGATAAATATTTGTATACATTTAAAACGAAATATCAAAACTTTTTTACATTTATGAAATAATTACAACAAATTTTTACTACTTTTTATGTATTCCTGAAGTTGAACTCTTCCTGTCGTTACTGAACATGCTTGTTTCTTGAGATAATAACTTTATTAATTTTACTTCAATCATTTTTCTTTACAGGCATAAATGAATTCTTTGAAACTTTATCTAGAAAAAAACTATGGAACACTTTTGAATTGGTTTAGAATAAACGTATAAAAAACATGGTTAAAATACAAAAACTTGGAGGATTTTTAACAAATTTCAAGTTTACGGCCATTTTGTGAGCTTACCGTTAGAGATACGGGAAAAAATCAAGAATACAATTTGTTTAAAATCAAATTTGCTACCGGCAAAATATTATTAGTTTTGAAATTCGACTTACGGTCAAGCCACAAACTGGCTTTGGAAAAAAAGCTTACACTGAGAGAAACGGTCCGGCCGCCATTTTTATTTTATTTAAGTTGTTAAAAATGAAAAATGGAAAACCCGTATTAATACCTTGCTCGGCCTAGTAATAAGGAACATTCATGCAAAAAATCATCAAAATCGGTCATGGCGTTTGGCCGTAATCGTGAGACACACAGACGAAATGCCAAACGGTCTAGCTAAAACGGAGACTTCGCTTCGCTCGGTCAACAAAATACAAAATAGTAACATAATAAAACTATATAGTCCAGTAAATCCGTATCCCAAAAGGGGAGCTCAGATGCAAAAGGTCGGGTAGTTCTGATTTTTTGGTATGTTGTATGTATAGGGGCACTATTTAAAATTCTAAGTTTTCGACTTCGGGCATGCTCCGCGCGCGCCACCGGCGCTGAAAAACCCCGATTTTTTTACCTTGTTCTAGTTTTTTCAAATTTTTAGCATGAAGGACTGGTTTGACAAAAAAATCAATCAGTCCCTTTTTAAAGAACAGTAAATTTGCCACAATTTAAAACTAAAATCATCTTCCTGAGTATAATACTGTTTGAGTTACAGCCATTCAAAACGTGAGCAAATTTGCAAAACATTTCAAAATCTTAGTTTTTACATAGTATTTTCATTTTTTTGGTGTGAAATAAGGAGTTTTTAGCAAAACTGATAAGGACTAACTTTAAAGTAGAGAAAAGTAGCTTTAATTTGTGACTAAAATGGGGTTTCTACCATGAATATAGCTTCTACAGCTGTTTGAATTTTGGGTACACTTCCAAGAAATAAATAATATGAAATGTAAAAAAAAACCAATTGTAATTGAAAAATTCAAGTTGTTGGTAGAAGTGTACAATATTAAATTTAATCACATCAAATTACGTTTATTTTAAATGAAAGAGTTTATATTTATGAAAATAAAACATGTTATATTCAATACTGTTTGAGTTACAACCATTCAAATTTTGAGTAAATTATTGAAAGTTTTTTTAAATTGTTAGTTTTCAGAGAGTATTTGCGCTGTTTTACTGTTAAACTATAATTTTGCAGCAAGATTTATAAGGACTAACTATAAATTAGAGAAATGTAACTTTAAAATGTGACAATGTGGCGTTTCTATCTTTAATGGCTTGCTTGTAAGGCAACGCTGTTAAAATGCTGCTAGTTTTACATAATATAATGTATCTTTCTACATTATAAGACTGGTGGATGGTCTGGAACAGAAGTATTGAAGGTGACAGAATATAAATACTATAGGTAGATGAGTCATCCTGGGTCATGGATTGTGACAGGTGTTCAAATGAAAAGGTTTGTTGACGGTTGTGAAGTGCGAAGAAGGGGATGTAGGCTCTGAACTCCCTTCCACAGAAACAGTTTGTGGGGTGGGTTAGTTCCAGATATTATTATCTCTTATCTCTTGGTATTATTATCTCTGATCAACTGTTAGTTGTGTGCTGTCCTTTGTGCTTTAAATCACGCGTAGTTTTGAAAAAGAAAAAAATGCGAGTTATAGAAGCTGCAGCTGAACTAATGTTAGGAGATATTCGAGCAAAACCATATACAAAAAATGAATAATTTCTAATTCCTTTGAAAATATTGATTCTGTAATACCCAAATCAGTACTAAGATTTTTTGAAATTCTCATCCTCAAAGGTAAGCGTAGCAGTCTGGATAAGATGAAAAAGAAATGTGTCGCAATGTCACATGCCCTAATAGCTGCAGTTCGACCTCGTTCGTTTTTATCCTCACTTTTACTTGGAGTTGATGTGTATTTGTACCACAAATTTGGATCAAAGCATCTCATTGAACTACTGTCAATTCTAGGTTTCTCATCCAATTACAATGACACCTTGGTTCTGACAACATCGGCAATCCTACGTCCTGACAAACTGGAGATAGATGACAGTGCTTTTGTACAGTTCGTATTTGATAATGCCGATTTTTAAGTCCATACATTGGACGGTTCAGGCATTTTTCATGCTATGGGAGGTATCATGGCTATAACCCCTTCCAGTTCAATAAAACCAGAAGATACTATTTATTACTAAAGTTAAGAAGTTCACGGCTTCGGGTATTGTGGAGAATATTACGCCTATACAGCTTCAAACCTTTGATAAATCTCTTTCCTCCAAACGTTTTCGAGCAGCGATGTCCGGCCATCTTTTCATTAGAAGCTCAGCCGTCGTTGACTAACTGTGTTAAAAGAAATAAAAACAATTACAACAGATTAGGGATGGGGGTTTGTTTATTTCGTGGTTTGGAACTTCTAACTTTTTACGAGTCCTGAGAAAACTGAAATCAACGTTTGACATTGGCACATTTTTTTTAAAGCCGCTACTTAATTTGTAATATATGTTTAAGATGTAGAAAAAGGTTTTAATTTTGATTTTTTTTTTAAATAATAACATTGTACATACAATATAATATGGCTTATTATTTTTGGATTTCCGATCTTTGGAGGCGTTTCGGATAACCCGGGTTTCGGTTGACCCGAGTTCGGTTAACCGGGGTTTTACTGTATATACTCTTTAATTTAAAATACATTAAACTTGATGTGATTGTATATAGTTGTACCCTTGTACAAACAATTTAAATTTTTCAATTACATTTGTTTTTTTTTAAATTTCCTATTATTTATTGGTAGTTTACTCAAAATTCAAACAGCTGTATCTCAGAAGCTATTCATGGTAGAAATCCCATTTTGGTCACATATTAAAGATACCTTTCTCTATTTTAAAGTTAGTCCTTATCAGTTTTGCTGAGAAACCCTTATTTCACAGCGAAAAAACAAAAATACTTTGTAAAAACTAAGATTTTGGAAAATGTTGTAAATTTACTCAAATTTTGAATGGCTGTAACTCAAAAAGTATTATGCTCAGAAAGATGATTTTAGTTTTAAATTGTGGAAAATTTACTGCTCTTTAAAAAAGGACTGGTTAATTTATTTTGTCAAACCTGTCCTTAATGTTCAAAATGTAAAAAAACTAGAACAAGGTCAAAAAAATCTGGGATTTTCGGCGCCGGTGGCGCGCGCGGAGCACGCCCGAGGTCGAAAACTTGGAATTTTAAATAGTGCCCCTATACATACAACATACCAAAAAATCAGAACTACCCGACTTTTTGCATCTGAGGATGTACAGATTGACTAGGCTAATAGGAGAATCGAGAATCAGTCAGAAGGCACACACAACACGGAGATGAAAGTTTATTTCGGGTAGACATCGGCTCGGCTACGGCTGGCGAAAACTCACTCGACAAGGTCATTCTCCTCCCCTCCCTTCACGTCTAGCTAATTGATGGGGGTTCCCCCCACTCGCCTGAAGCGAAAAGAACTACTTTTGTTGTGACTCAATTTTGTGGAGGATTCTAGTTTAAACTGATACCGTAGCTGTGGAGCGCGCTGGCGTCGCCTACCAACTTGCCGTTAAGGGGAGCGTGGCCTTAAGTACTATAGTTATAAACATTATTACAAAGCAGTCATAAGGCATAATGGAAATTATAAAAAAACCTAACCTTAAATTTACAAATTGTTTCAAACTATGAAATCAGCTGTTTAAGGATCAGCTGGTCTTAAGAAAAACTCAAATAAGAAAAATAGCCTACTATAAAACGTTTACATCTTAATTAAAACAGAATAATGTCGTACAAAAACTGGACATATTTAATCAGCTGAAATATGTTTTGAAATTCAAAAATACTTGAAATGGAACAATATTTTTAACAAACAATCAGCATATTGTTAAAACTGTTTTTAGGCAAATTGACTTCTGAATTTCCGAATTTTTTTAGTTCAAGGTAAAATGTTTGAAATCGTTTGAAATAGTATATGCTTTAAGTGATTCTGTAAAAGATATGGTACTGTGATTATGAGTAAACTATCACCAAACTATTGAACTCGACTTGGGAGAAAATAAATTGACGGAATAAACGTTGAACACAAAATACCATAACACAATAAATGGTAAATATTATGAGCTCAAATACACAGTGTTTATGAATGTAATATAAACATTGTATTGTTATATAATAATATTAGTTCAGCAACATTTTTTAAATTATATAGTTACTGTTAGGCTAGTTAGAATAACGTTACGTCGTTATTATCACCTTACTATTTTAACGTAGATTTAAACCACGCCCCTTCAGTACACCTAGTTTTGTATATATAGATTGCTTTGACACACCGTTAGCCCATTTATAGTTTCATTATTGTAACCGTGTATCACTGAAGATGGAGATAAAAGTTTTACGAAAAAATTTAAATTATTAATATTATCTTCGCAAAGATTATTGTTTTCAGTAAATGCGACAATTATTAGCGATACAATTAATTTTTCGTATGAAATACAAGTATAATGAGAGTTTGAATATAAATTACTAGCTGACCCGTATGGGGTTGCACGTGGTGGTTGGTATTTTCAGTCTTTTAAACGTAATTGTATTCTTTTTAAGTGTTCAGTCAGTGAGTGTTATTTGGCTTTTATATATATAGTTCTTAAATAATAAAAGGACTATTGTCATAATAATAAAAGATCTGAAATTATGATTTTAGTAAATTTAATCCCCCCAAACCCCTCCTAAAATTTCGAATTTTTTGAAACCCTTTCTTACCGAGCGCCTATGGCCCCAGAGGAAGCTACATATCAAATTTCATTCCAATCCGTTAGGTAGTTTTGAAGAAATCGTGATTTAATAACTTTGATCCCCCCAAACCCCCCTAAAATTTTTAATTTTTTGAAACTGTTATGTTTTGCAGGAATATGATTTAGTATTTTAGTTATTAGAAATAGTATTTTGAATGTTAAGGTTTTGACCAGTAAGACGGAAAAGGAAGTACAGTATAAACACGGAAATTGTAGCGAGGTCGCGCGAAGAGTTCGTTTAACGCGGAACAAAACAAATGCTAAGAAAGCAGCGGTTGTTTTGTTTAAGATGACAACAAGGAAGCTAGACGGGTTATAAAGTATAATCCGAATCTAGAATCTAGGCCAGAGGATTATGGTCGATGGGCCAGAGTGGAGTGGTCGGGTGACCAGTGAGGGGCTGCGAGTTAGGCCAGTTTGTTATTAAGTGTGAGGCCGGGTTCGTCGTGCAAAGTGCGGCCAGGAAATCGAGACTTGGAATTCAGCTTCCGAGATTTGGACCATCGAGATACCTGTGAAGACATCAAACTAAGTGAGCAAACCAAAGTATTTCAGTCTATAGTTAGGGTCACGTTATATTCAGAGTTTTGGGGTTATTCAGATAAAAGTAACACGCTTTAGTTGCCAATACCGTAATCCAGTCTGTCTTAAAAGGTCAATACCTGGTATAAGAGATGTATGTAGTATAAGTGTAGGCTAAGGTGTCAAATCGTATGTATCTCTATTATTATATTGTATGAGTAAATACAGGGAAATAAGTGTTACCAGTGAAGAGAAATTTACAAACCTATCAAGTAGTGCAAGGCCGTGGGTTTTGGTCTTTACCAAAAATTAGTTTTCAGAGTTTTAGTAAAAAGAGAAAAGTTTTTGGAAGTTGAATTAAGTTTCTGTTTAGAAGAAAAGAGAGCGATTTGTTTAGGTGATTAAGTTAAAATTTCTTTTTGTATAGATAGTACAGTGGTTTTTATTTTTATTTTTACGTTTTACAGATTACGTTGATTGGTTGACAGATATTTTAACCTTGATTTTTTGATATTTGTAGTACATTAATTTTTATGTCATTTGGACTGGTTGCATTTATGAGGATATTTTAGAAGAAAAATAGCATTTTTGTGAGATAACAACTATATGACCAAACGATTATAAATTTGTTAAACATAATTTGGGGAGCGTTTTTTTTTTTTTTTTTTTTGATGAATTAAAGATCAGACGAGTTACTTTTGTATTTTTGTTTTGCCTATGATATATATGATTTTGGATTTTAGTAGATATAAGTATAGTTGTTTTGTTGAAATGTGTTAGTGCCAAATGCTTTTTGTTTCATGCTTGAGATAAGATCGATGCTGGTTTGATAAAAAATAATTCAAGGTTACTTATTTCAAGAGTAATTGATTTTTCATGGTAAAAATTTTAACTGTTTAAAGGTAGTTTTTGATTTTTTTAAACAAAATTTTGATTTGGGGAAGTGTTGGTAGATTTTGGGAAATTTTTTTTTGGTTTTTGAATTGGCTGTAGAGTTGGGTCTTTCATAAAGTGTATTATTTTTGACTTAGAGCGGCAATACAAATACAAATTGTGTACGTGATTAACTTACGGTATATTTGGCACTTCCATAATAAAGTGATTGATGTATACTGTATGTATGTGATAATATGTGTATATTTATAGATGTGTGTGATATTATTTCAGTGAAATGTTTCAAATATGTTAAATGAATATTATAAACAATGTGGTTTTTCAAGTGTGGTATTTTAAGTGAAAAGTGTACGAGATACTTGGTAAAACGATAGGAATTTGTGATCTACAATTTTTGTTTCTTATTTCCTCGTGAAAAATAAGTCTTCTCGGGTTTGACCTACTATATTTGGTAGCATATGGCTGTATTTGCGATTGAGCTGAATTTAGTAAGCTTAGTTGAGAATACAGTGTTGCCAAGTAGTGCGTCTTCTTTGATTGTTTGTATGCGTAATGAGATTAGGAATTCACAAACGTTGCGTTTTGTGCGTATGTGTTACGGGTTTATGTATACACGGTAAATGAATTGGCATCGTTTGATGAACTTTCATATTAATTTAACTTTGGAATAAGTTGAATGGCTTTGTTTTTGTTTTTACGGATATTTGGGATATCAGAATGCGAATGCTAGACGAAAGGTATTTCGGATGACGCGCAAGTAGAGATGCCGCATTGATAATATATTTTGTAACGCCTCGATAATAGTTTTGCGTATTGATGAAATGTTTGCAATGGATATCGAGTGATATGTTTCTGTATGGGCCAAGCTCAGGTATTTGCGAGCGTTGCAGTTTTGAGCTGTAAGTGTTACAGCGTGTTACACAGCGAGTCGGGATTGACTCATTTTGCTGCGTCAGGGAATAGACTCTTGTCAGTTTATGTAGGTTGAAGGTGTTTAACTTTTGCAGACATTAAGGCGTTTTGGTCGACGGATTTTTGCTAGGTAAAGCAAGCGGTTAACGAACCGAAGTATGTTGATGCGGCAGTATGGCATTGTTTCAAGGTTTATGTTGTTGACCATTGTAGGTTGTACTATGCATGTTTTGTTGATGAGCGAATTCGGCAGTTTTTGGCAAGGCCAAGTTCATTTCTGCTGTAATGAGAGCCGAATATTGTTACGGTATTGTTTATGTTTGTTAATTCATGCGTTTTAGAGTTTGTGAGATTATGATTTTATGTTTATTGAATCTCACATGAGTTGAGTTTATGGAGTTTATGAGCTATGACTTTGTGAGTTTAATAAAATGTTTTTGTAGATTTGTTTATGGTATAATGTATGATTTAGTTTTTTAAGATGAGTTATGTGTGATTATAAGACAGAGTGCACTACGGTGTCACTACATGCAAGGCTGTAGAATTTTGGGGGTCTTTTTGCGAATAGTAAGGGGTGGTTTTCTGGGTCTAATGTGATAGACTTGAATATGGCGTTTTGCTCAGTTTCAGACTGCGGCGGTCAATGATCAGTATGTTGTATGTGTACCACCGTTAATTGTGACATTGAGTTTGTTTAGCTGCAGACTGCGTCTATACAAGGCCGGCTTACCGGATATGCGATGAGCCATGGAGAGGATGCGGCAGCAGCGGCAGCTACGGGACCGAGAGCAAATCTTCTGTGACAATTCTTCTGGGACCTCTTACCATGAATGTTGCGGCGGTTCAGCAGATAAACAGGGTATGGAAGTGCTCACAGGACCTTGAGATGTGTTGGATGCCTCGTCAAGTGGATGGCGGGTCGCTATCAGAAGAGTGCGCCGGATTCCCCCTACCCAAACTTTATGTTTCCCCATCCCCGTTATTAGAAAATATTGGACAATGTTAGAATTAAGTATATGATTACATTATTGGGTTATTGGACGTTTTTAGGAATTGTATTTTGGATTTTGGATTTTGTAAATTTTGTTGTGAATGTTTTTTATTGAGTTGTATGTAAATGTATGTGTGATGTACCTGTTACGGACTACCCTCAGATGTAGGGCAAATGCCGAGGACGACATTTTTTGGGGCTCCGGTACTGTTATGTTTTGCAGGAATATGTTTTAGTATTTTAGTTATTAGAAATAGTATTTTGAATGTTAAGGTTTTGACCAGTAAGACGGACAAGGAAGTACGGTATAAACACGGAAATTGTAGCGAGGTCGCGCGAAGAGTTCGTTTAACGCGGAACAAAACAAATGCTACGAAAGCAGCGGTTGTTTTGTTTAAGATGACAACAAGGAAGCTAGACGGGTTATAAAGTATAATCCGAATCTAGAATCTAGGCCAGAGGATTGTGGTCGATGGGCCAGAGTGGAGTGGTCGGGTGACCAGTTAGGGGCTGCGAGTTAAGCCAGTCTGTTATTAAGTGTGAGGCCGGGTTCGTCGTGCAAAGTGCGGCCAGGAAATCGAGACTTGAAATTCAGCTTCCGAGATTTGGACCATCGAGATATATGTTAAGACATCAAACTAAGTGAGCAAACCAAAGTATTTCAGTCTATAGTTCGGGTCACGTTATATTCAGAGTTTTGTGGTTATTCAGATAAAAGTAACACGCTTTAGTTGCCAATACCGTAATCCAGTCTGTCTAATAAAGGTCAATACCTGGTATAAGAGATGTATGTAGCATAAGTGTAGCTAATGTGAGAAATTGTATGTTATCTATAATTGTAAAGGCGTACAAAAAAATTAATGTTAAAATAATTATTACCACTGAACCACTGATGCATTGTTTTTATTGATCTGTCCCTTTGTTACTAATATAGTAAAGTATTGTTCGAACCCGCGAATAATAGAAGAAATTCCTAAACCTATCAAAACCCTTTCTTAATAAGCGCCTATGGCCCTAGAGGAAGCTACATACCAAATTTCATTCCAATCTGTTCCGTAATTTTGGAGAAATTGTGATTTAGTAATTTTTACCCCCCAAAGCCCCTAAAATTTCCAATTTTATCAAACCCTTTTTTAGTGAACACTTATGGCCCTAGAGGAAGCTACATACCAAATTTCATTCCAATCCGTTCTGTAGTTTTGAAGAAATCGTGATTTAATAACTTTCATCCCCCCAAACCCCCCTAAAATTTCGAATTTTTTCAAACCCTTTCTTAATAAGCACCTATGGCCCTAGAAGAAGCTACATATCAAATTTCTTTCAAATCCGTTTGGTAGTTTAAAAGAAATCGTTTTTTAATAACTTTGATCTCCCCCAAAAAACCCCTAAAATTTCAAATTTTTTCAAACCCTTTCTTAGTAAGCACCTATGGCATTAGAGGAAGCTACATACCAAATTGTATTCCAATCCGTTTGGTAGGTTTTGAGAAATCGTGATTTAGTAACTTTGGCCCCCAAAACCCCCTCTAAAATTTTGAATTTTCGGAAACCCTTTCTTAGTGCGCGTCTAGAGCCTATAAAGAGTATTAGTGCCAAATTCCATGTTTGTAGGCCTCGTGGTTTTGGAGAAACTGTGATGAGTCAATGAGTCAATGGTATTTGGCTTTTATAAGTATAGATTATTGTAACCGTGATAATCACCTAGGTTTTTCGCCTTTAAAAACAAAAACAAAAAAAAATGTAACCGTGTATCACTGAAGATGGAGATAATAGTTTTACGAAAAATTTTAAATTATTAATATTATCTTTGCGAAGATTATTGTTTTCAATAAATGCGACAATTATTAGTGATAAAATTAATTTTTCGTATGAAATCTATATATTATATAAAAGCCAAAACCCACTGACTCACGGACTCACTCATCACGATTTCTCAAAAACTACCGAACGGATTGGAAAGAAATTTGGTATGTAGCTTCCTCTAG